>CAUYOR010183431.1:0-21316 GCA_963573925.1 Callimico goeldii
TGAGGAGACACCATGGCTGAGGGACACAGGGTGGGGGTGCCCGGCCCAGCACAGAGGTACCCAGGGTGCAGGCAGGGACCCTGATGCCACTGCTTCAGGCTGGAAAAGGTTTCTTTTTTTTTTTTTTTTTTTTTTTGATATTGATTTTTGGTCTTGTTACCCAGGGTGGAGTGCAATGGCGCAATCTCGGCTCACTGCAACCTCCGCCTCCTGGGTTCAGGCAATTCTCCTGCCTCAGCCTCCCGAGTAGCCGGGATCACAGGCACGCGCTACCACGCCCAGGTAATATTTTGTATTTTTAGTAGAGACGGGGTTTCACCATGTTGACCGGGATGGTCTCGATCTCTTGACCTCGTGATCCACCCGCCTTGGCCTCCCAAAGTGCTGGGATTACAGGCTTGAGTCACCGTGCCTGGCCCAGGCTGGAAAAGGTTTCCCAGCCTGAGGCTGGCAGCCTTGTGCAGCCACACCCATGGGGTGGGGCCCGAGGATGTCTTGGGGCCTCTGCTCCCAGTCAGGAAGGTTAAGGCTTGATTGACAGCTCCTGCCAGGCATGGGGAGGCAGGGAGGCTCCAGGGCTGATCCTCAAGAGCCAGTAGGGAGGGGCCCACAGCCCAGGCTTTCAGGTCCCCAAAACAGCAGGGTGCCGGGGGCACAGGTGCCCACAGGGGGGTCCTTTTGTTTTGGTCTCTCCTGGCCTTGCATGTGTGTAGCGCAGACTGGCTCCTGGCAAAGCCTTCTGTGCCATATTCATCTGGGGCCTTGTTAGGACAACAGGGATGGGGCAGGGGGAGGGGGCTGGGGGGTGGCGCAGGGACCACGTCACTGGAGGGAAGAGGGAAGCCAAGGTCAGTGCCTAGGCTGGGCTGAGGGGCCAGGGGTCCTCACCTGGCTTGTGGCTGCCTCTGATGCAGGCAGCCTGGATGGAGGGGCCCTTCCAACTCTGCTGGCCCCAGGGATGCAGGGACTCAATTCCCCTCTGGTCTGTGGCCCTTCCCAAGTCGACTCGCCCCCCTCAACTTTGCCCCTTCTGTCAAGGACTGGGCTTTGCTACCCCACCTCCCAGGGCGGCACTCCCCCTTCCCACCCTGGTGACACCACACAGCCCCTTGGGAAGTTCCCCCCCCCACCCCGTTTTGTTAATGATGGGCATTTCTGGGCTGGGATTTAATGGGGGTAATCCTCTATGTTGGTTACGAGGTATCAGAAGAAAGCTGTTATTAACCACCTTCTTTTTTACAAGTCTTGTTTATTGAAAGGATCTGAAAATTGTAGTAAGGCTTTCAATGACATTTAATAAATTTTCAAGAAATTAATTATGAAACATTAAAATTTACTTAAAAAAACCAAAGTTTTCTAGATCATTCCCACCTCAGGCTGCTTTAGAGCTCATTTCATGCCCTTTTTGTTCAGATGAGTGACTGGAATTCCAAACACAGCTGTCTTCTGGCCCCAATGCTGGGTGCTGGTCCCTCTCTCCTCCTAAGCCCGTGGCTGGGCGGGCAGGACCTTCACCTGTGCTCAGGGTCATGGCTGACTTACAGCCAGGCCCACTGCCCAGAATCACACTCGGGGGTTTTGGACGCTCAAATTCGTAGATGTTGAGGTGCCCAGATGGGGGTGAGCAGAGCAGACACATGCATTGAGAACGTGCCTGGGCTGGGCCAGGCGGCTGCAGGCAGCACCTCTCCAAAGTTCCTGTTCTTCCAATCCAGCAGATGAGCAGGCACTCAAAAAACAGACGCCTGGGCAGCAGTGACCAGGACCCCAGGCCCTGACCACGGCCTCCACACACCTGTGCCTGCTGTGCCCGTGGAAGACATGGGCACCGGGGCACGCAGCGCCCACATGCAGGTCGGAGGCTCATGGGAGAGGCAGGAGGAAAATCAGTGTGATGAGTCCTCAAAATTCTCATTACAGTTGCAAAACAAAAGGGATCACGATCACCAGCCCAGAAACCCCCATCTCCCAGACCGTCAGGATCGCGCTGAACAGAATGGTCCCCGAATGGTCCCTGAGGACGGTGTCTTGCAGAACAGGAGCGTAAACATTTAACAGCAGGACAACTCGCTTCCCCTCAAAATCTTCACAAAAGTGTGTACAAGAAAATATGTACATAAGCACTTCAGAAAGTTTCAAACAGCCTCTAAAAAATATGTACAGGATTTAAACCACCTTACTGGGAATGGAAGCTCCGTTGAAGGCGGCATGGGTCACCGGAGACACCAGCCCCTCCCGCTGTGGGTCCCAGACTCAGGGCTGGCCTCCAGCAGGAAGGGTGAGGGAAGCATCCAGTCCTCTCCAGAAACTGAGCAGAACAAAACCGCCTTGCCAGCCCAGCAAGCCCATGCTTTCAATGGCGCCTCGCTTGGGGAGGAGGCTCAGGGCTTTGCAGCTGAGGAAGGCTTTTGGGTGAGACACTGTCAACATGGAAGGACAGGTCGAGTCACTCCAGTCCCTCTGAATTTCAGCTGACTGATCTGGCGTGGAATTACAGCAGCTGGAGGCCACGCTCCGGGGACCCACGGGGGTGAGGGGGGAAAGGGGGTAGAGAGTCAGCGGGACAAGAGCTCCCAGCCCATTTCTCACTTTGCTTCTTTAGAAATGCAAAAAAAGTCAGATTTAAAATGTTAAAAAACAGCTGATCTGGACACAAGGCAGACCCAGGTTCTAACCCAGCTACAGAAAGGAAGTGATCGTGGTTTAGACAGAGGTGTTCACAGACACACACAGATTGGTCTGTCCCCAAAGGGTGCACGGAGGGCAGAAAAAGACAGCGAAGGATTCGGGCCTGGACGAGCCTCAACCTAGCCCTCCTCCTCCTCCTCCTCTTCCTCTTCCTCCTCCTCCTCAAAGTGGGCTTGCTTCTTTCGGACGTTCCAGTGCAGGCACTGGGCGAGGCTCTCAAACCAGTCGCTCACGGGGTCCCGCACGCAGATGGAGGGGAGCGGGTAGCATGAGGTAGTGATGCTGATGCTGAGGCAGAGAGGCAAGCCTGAGCCAGGGCTTCCAGAAGGGCTCCCCCACCAGACCCTCCCTGCCAACACCCTCCCTCCCCAGGGGCTCCCCCCTAGACCCTCCCCAGGAGCTTCCCGCCAAGCTAAGACCCTCCCTCCCTCCCTCTCAAGGGGATACCCGCCAACACCCTTCCTCCCCAGGGGCTCCCCACCAAGACCCTCCCTCCCCAGGGGCTCCCCGCCAACACCCACCCTCCCCAGGAATGGCTGTCTCTGTCCCTCCCCAAGGCAGGCTTTAGGGGTGCCCCATAGATGCTGGGAATAACCACCCCAGGTCCTGGAGGGGGATGGCGCAGGAAGTTGACAGACTGCCATGGGGCTCTCAGGGGTGAGGTCCCAGGAGGAGGGGCGGGCAGCTGTGCCAGAGGGGATGCCCTCGGGCCTCTGCATGTGCCCCTGTAGGTGTGAACCACTGCCCCTGCCACGGGTACCCCGACTGTAATGCTCCGAGGCCCGGGACTCGAGCCCTCTCGTGCTCTAGGGGACAAACTGTGCCCCCAGGCCAACCCCAAGAGGGTGGGCACTGCCTGGCCCGGGGAGGAGGTCGGCCACCGGTGCCTAGCCGGCCTGTAGCCCACACCTGTCTCCGTGGCGGATCTCTTGTCTCTTCCGTCCGTCAAAGGACACCCATGCCGTGTTCCTTGCTTCAGGTGACAGCATGATCTGACGGTCAAGCAGGGAGAGGTGTGAGCACCCAGCTGTGAGGAGGACGCTTCTTGGTGCCCACCCCTGGGTGATCGGCCAAGGCTGAAGGTTGGGCAGCGGCGACCTTGCTTTTTGGACGGCGGCCTGCACGTCCAATAGGTGCCGGCCCAGCTCCGTGCCGCCAAAGGCCAGCGATGGCGGGAAGCCCCTTCAGACCCAGGCCCTGGGCACCTTGGTGGACAGAGCTTGGGCCCCAAGCAAGGCAGGGCTTGCATCTGAAGGGGCAAGGGACGGCCCGACGATGCTGAGGCCACGTCTGAGGCTAGAGCCAGCGCGGCAGGGCCAGGGGGCTAGGTCCCGGCTTTGTGTTGCATGGGGTCAAATGACTCACAAACCGGAAAAGGAGGAGCGTCGTTGGCTCTGACCTTCAGCTCGACCCCTGCGGGGACCACGATGGGCCGGAAGGACAGCGAGTGGGGGCAGATGGGCGTGATCATGATGGCCGGCACGTTGGGGTGGATCATGGAGGCCCCAGCCGCAGCTGCATACGCCGTGCTGCCCGTCGGGGTGGACACGATCACTCCTGACAGGGACAAGTGCAGGCGTCACTCCCGCCCGAGGATGCTCAGGGTCCCAGGACAGCGCAGCGGGCCTTACCATCGCCCTGCACTGTGGTGATGAGGTGTCCGTCCAGGTAGACGTCCACGTTAGACAGGTAGGAGGAGGGGCCTCTGTCGATCACCACCTCATTCAGGACCTGGAGGGCAGCAGCATGGAACACTCAGGGTGGGGGCACCTGTGCATCTCACAGACACCCCCTCACCCAGGCTCTCCAGAAGGTCCCCCCACCCGGGGCCCTTGTCGAGGCCAGGGCCACCCACCCACCTGGTACTGCATGGCCTGCTTCTCAACATCCATGTCCAGACCCACAGGCTGTGAGCCGTTCTCACCCAGCCCGTTGTGCACGGCCGTCTTCTTTTCCCGGAGCTCCTTCACCACCCTGACCTTCAGCCGGCTCCGGAGGACAACAGCTGCGTTCCCTGAGGTCCGGCGGGGTCAGAGGGCATGCATCCGTCAGGGAGGCTGGAGGGGTCAGGGGGCCCAGGCCAGGGAGGCCAGCAGGGTGAGGGGCTGTTTCTTCTCCTAAGTTGACATTGCTGTGCCTTTTTTTTTTTTTTTGACACAGTTTGTCACCAGGCTGGAGTGTAGTGGCGGCTCACTGCAACCTCCACCTCCCAGGTTCAAGCGATTCCCCTACCTCAGCCTCCCAAGCAGCTGGGACTGCAGGCGCACATCACCACGCCCGGCTAAGTTCTGTATTTTAGTAGAGACGGGGTTCCACCTTGTTGGCCAGGATGGTCTCAATCTCTTGACCTCGTGATCCACCCGCCTCAGCCTCCCACAGTGCTGGGATTACAGGCGTGAGCCACTGTGCCTGGTCAACGCTTGCATGCCTTCATAGAGTGAGAACCTGCTCACTTCTAGCCAACAGACACAGCAGCTTGAACCCGTGATCTGCTGAAACTTCTCAGTGTTAGTAAAAAAGGTTTGACCCACTTGATTTAGAAATCCCTGAATCTGGAAACCTTTAAGTGTTGCCCTATGCGTCATTAAATAAAAACAACCCCCCCACCAAGCGAGATGGCATGATCAGAGCTGCTGATGGGTTCCAGAACATTCCAACTCACCCTCTATCACCTGAGTAACTTGGGACTGAAAGTTCTCAAAGCTGAACGGGGTCAGGAAGCCCAGGGAGCCCAGGTGGAAGGCCATGACCGGAGGCACACTGCCCTGTGAGTCAGCGGAGAGGCACTCAGCGCCCACACACCCAGCTTGCCACCAGCACCTCAGGAGGAACCCAGCTCTGGGGACAGCACCCCGACCCTCTGCAGGAGGAGTTGGCCATGTGGACAGAGTGGAGGGGGACATCCCAAGCCAGGGTGGGCAGGGCCGGCAGGGCCACCAGGGCTGAAGTCGGTGGGGGGAGCTGGTGAGAAGCAAAAGCAGCAGGCAGAGCAGACCCTGGGGCATGGAGGGTGGGGAGGTGGTGGGGGCGGGTGGGAGGCAGCCTCAGGGTCAGAGCCTCGAGTCCCACAGGTGCTAATGAGGAGGAGGGCAGGGCGGGCCATGGGTACCTCCAAATGGCACCGACAAGCAGTGGGCCAAGGGCAGAGCCAGGGTCCCCCACACAGGGTGGCACTGCAGCCCCAAGGAGAGCCGTGCAGCTGAGAAACCAGGAAGACGAGCTCCAGGGAGGCCCGGAGGGGATGGGTCAGCATGTGAGGGCTGTTCCCTGGTACCCGCTGCCCTGCACCCCTCACTTGTCCCAGGCAGGCTCTGGCCACCCCCAGCTGTAGGGCTGTGTCCACATTGCCCCTGGCCCTGCCGACGCACCCCACCGTGCTAGGCCGCTCTAGGCGACTGCTCTTGCGTCAAGCTATGGGAGTGAAAGCAGTGAAGCCATGCGCTGCGGGCCCCTCTTCACACGACACCTCGACTAGAACCTGGTGCACGCCAGGAACGCCAATGCCTCACCTGGAAGAGTGAGGAAGCGTACAGCAGCGTCCCGTCTCCCCCCAGGCAGATGATGAAGTCTATCCGATTGGAAATGTCATCATAATCTGGGAAACACAAAACCCAGGTGTCACACGGTGGTCCCTCCCTGGCGCACTGCCGAAAGCTTCCATCAGGGCGGGGAACCGTGCCGCAGAAGACGAGGACAGAGCTGCCGACAGCGCACCTTCTCGGAAGGTGCAGAACTTCTTCTTCACTGCCCCAAAGCTTTCATCGCTGGCGATGGCAGGGTCTTCTAGCACTTTCTTTTCCACATACACGATCATGTTCTTCTCCTGTAAGCAAAGCGCCCACCTGCTCATTCCATGCGCAGACCCTGCCCTCCCACCGGGAGGTTCCTGACTTACAGGCGCTGGCGTAAGTCAGGAACCAGAGACCTGGCACCATGGCCTGCATGCCTGCTCCTCCCAAGCTCACACCGAAACGTAAGTGCCTACGTGCTGGGATTAAGATGCGAGACCTTTAAGGGACAGCTGGGTGGACGAGGATCCCCTCTTAGGAATCTACTAAGCTGTGACTTCAGGAGTGGGCTTCCCAGCTCTGGCCCCCACCCCACAACGCCTGCTCCTCTGCAAAGAAGACACGGCAGGAAGGCCTCTCAGGAACTAACGCTGTTATACACCGTGGTTTCAGGAGTGGGCTTCCCGGCTCTGGTCTCCCTCCCCATGCCTGCTCTTCTGCCCTCGCCAGATGTGGCCCCTTGATCTTGGACTTCCTGGTCTCCCGGACTGTGAGTCCCCTGGGTCACTGTTGGCCTCCCAGTCTGGCGCTTGTCACATCCGCCCACACAAACCCAGATACCTGGGCAGACTCCACTCGGTCCCAGTTCCAGACAAGCAGCTGTTTCCCAGCAGCTGAGACGGTTCCCATGGTCTCATGGGTGGTGATGGGGACGGAGGCCCCCCAACTCCGTGTGCACCCCAGGACCCCTATCCCTCCAGGCCCCCTCCCCCACAACCCGCGTGCCTCCATGAGGTATGTGCAGAGCTCCTTGAACGGCTGCAGCAGGCTGGAATCTCTCATCTTCTTGATGACAAGGACACTCTTCGGAGCCTTGTTCCACGTCAGCCGCTGGCTTGCGGGGTCCTGAATGTGCCTTGGGGAGAAAGAGTTCACACAGGCAGTGATTTCCCCCTTGCAAAGAAGGTGCCGGACTTAGAAAAGAAAAAAAATCCTTAAAAGGTGTTTCAACTCCCAAGGAAATGCACTCAATGGCGGCCACGGCTAAGGTTTGTACAGGCACCCCCGGTCACCTGGTGCTGGAGCCTGGCCACAGAGACAGGTCGAGGTCAGCAGGGTCCAGAGTGACCGTCTCTCAGCTGCTTGGCCCATCGCACGCAGGCTCAGGCCCACATGCCCTGCCCAGGCACCATGATGACCCACCTGCTTGTACCGCTGCCCTTTACAACCAACCCCCAGCCGCCTGCCTGCCTGGCTGCGCAGTCACAGTCTCGGGGTGGAAGTGACTACAGAAGCCCACGGCTGGGCCACTCTTTGCTTGGTGCCCTCCTCATGCCCCCAAGAAAACCCAAACCAGCTGATATGGAGACTCTGCCCCTAGGATCCCCTGCACGTGGCCCCAGGTGAGACCCAGAACCCTCAAGGGCAGGCTTCCTGCCCTGCATGCAGCTAACTACACCCCTGCATGAACAGACTTTAACCTCACTTACTCTCACAGCTTAAAAGTCTGTGGTGGCCCTCACGTGGCTGCCTGTGCTGTGCTGGCTCCGACCCGACCACTATGCTTGGTGCTTCTGCACAGGCAGGGCCCGCCCCGGTGGGATTCCCATTACCATATTAGTCACAGAAAACACCCCAGCCCAGCCCAGAACTGGGAACATACACCAAGGAGCCCGCTCCTGTTCCCAGAAGCCCAGGGAGGGTGCGGCGTGGACAGCCGTCAGTCAGCGGTCACTGCCCATCCTCGGCACCACAGGGCAAGTTCTTACACCAGAGCACCAGCCAGCTGGTTCAAGTTCCCCAATTTAGAAAGCCACTGCCCGCCATGCCTCTTCCCAGCAGTGACTTCTCCAAGAGAGTGGCTGTCCCACTAACAACCTCCAGAACCACAACACAAACGCCGACAGGGCCACAGACAACAGCCCATCTCTTCTGACCTTTGGAAGCTGGTCAGCACTCACTCACCCTCTGTAGGCACTCCTGGGGGTTGCAAGGTCACTCATGCCATCCCCTATGAGCTTAGCGCCTGCCTCGGGTCACACACGTGGCACAAGAAGTGGCCCCTGCCTCCTGGGAGCCGGCCGGTGTGTCCACAGCATCTGGGCCACACTTGGCAAACACACGACCTCTCCAGTGGCATGCTCCTGACAGCGCTCACACTAGAGCCCTAAGTTCTGCATATTCAAAACTGGAAGCAAAACACAGCTGTGACGTGACTTGGTAAAGTTGCTGTAAAAGCAACTAAGTCAAAAGAGCTTCCCAAACTTTAAAAAAAAATTAAACAAAACAAAACATAGTTTCCTCATTGGTCACGTGGTCCTCTTGCCTAATCCCTACTGAAAAAAGTCCTCAGAATCACGTTTAGCAGCAGAAGCCACACTTCAGCTCCCTGGTCCTAACTGAGCCGGGCGGGACCGAGCCCTCTGTCCCTGTGTCCTTAGACCTCCGGGCCAAGCCTCCAGCCTGTTCCCAGCCCTGCCCCAGGGAAGGCGTCCTCAGGCCATGGTCAGGTGGAAGGGCGTTCACGCCCAGCCCTTGTGACACTCTGCTTGGCTCCGACCAGAGGGCTCACAGCCCCACCCTGCACACGGCTCACCCTGCTCTCTTGCCTTCGGTCACCACTGACCCGGTGGCCCAGCCGAGCCCAGCCAGAGCCACCGGCAGCAGCGTCCTGCACAGGCCTAGGCACACACCCGTGTGTGACCACAAACCAGTGTCTCAACTTCCTCTTGGGTCACCTGCAAAGCGGGACACCAACCCTTGCAGGCACACATGGCTGTGGATATTGGATGGGGAGGGCGGGGGGTGGCGTGAAGCCAGCATGGCCACAGCCTGACAAGCTCTGACTCAGACTGCGTCACCCATAGGTGGCCCACACACAAACACAGGCACTCACACACCTCAACACACGCCCCCCTCCATGCCACACGCGCCCCTCCACATGACAAGCCCTCTGCCATAAGCTCCCCCCACCACATGCGCCCCTGCCACATGCAACCCCCGCCACACGCCCCCTCCACGACACGTGCCCCTCCATGCCACACACCCTCGGTCACACACGCCCCTCCACAAGCCCTCCACCATACACGTCCCCCGCCACACATGCCCACCAGTTCCTGACAGTAAAACAGGGGCAAGCCTCGCCAGCCCCAGAGGGTCCTGCTCTGGACTGTCAGGGGACACCACAGGCTCAAATTCGTGCAAAGCCCTGCACTCCACTGCAGCCTTGGGACACTGATGTGTGTGTGTCCCCAGGTTACCATCCCAGACAAACAGAGCCCAAGGGGGCCTCGCTCCCCCAGGAGCCGAGAAAGCTGCGTGCCTCTCAGCGCGGACCGGCTGTCTGGCCTTGAGCAGCTAGGGGACCACCCAGTGCCTCCTGGTCTGAGGGTTGAGGCAGAATGTGCCCCTTCAGCGGCTCTGGCCGGGCCCGAGTGACTGACGGCTGATGAAGGCAGTGGCCGAGATGCGAGTGACCAAGGACCAGGAAGTGCAGGGATGGCACCGGGCAGCAGGGGAGAGGCCCGGTGGCCGCCAGGGACAAAGTAAGCGCAGATGGCAGGACAGCAGAGCACTCTGGGTCACCCACGTGGCTGCTGTGTAGGGAAGGGAGGGTGAGACCGCAGCAGGTGGTCCTGACCATCTGCCATGGTCATTTCTGCCTGCCACCGTCACTGTCACTGAGGAGCCAGGCAGGTCAGTGGCTGTGGGCCGTGAAGGGCATCAGTGTGTGCAGGTGGGTTGATGGGTCAGGACCCACACAGCAGAGGTGGCCAGGTAACAGTGCAGGGGAGCTGCTTGTGTATTTTACTGTCAAAGTACTGACGGACCGGATGGGGGGCGGCAAAGGGGTCAGGCCCTGCCTGGGGCATTTGGCAGCAGTGAAGGGTCATAGACGCTCCTTGCCAGAGTGACTTCCGCCCTAAGAGGCTGCCCTGAGCATCTGGAGGCAGCAAGGCTGACCACCTTCGTGCCTAGGACTCACGCACCGCCATGTTCACAGTGTAAAGAGCAGCTCCTCGGATGACTCAGAGGCAGCAGCACAGGTGCCGTGTGCTTTGAGTGACAGCCCAGGGCTGGGGCCTCGTTCCCTGGTGCGTCACCAGCCTCCACAGCCCGGGCGCCTGCCTGTCAACGAAGGGCAGTGCCGCGGCCGCCCCACTTCACAGGGCCACATTGCGCTTTCTGGCAAGTCGCCCAGCAGCCCTCGCGCAGCAGCACCAGGCCCTTCCGCAACAGCCCGTCGCCTCAGCCCCTCAAGTGCTGGGTTACAGGCATGAGCCACTGCACCCAGCCGATTTTTCTATTTTTTGTAGAGATAGGCTTTCACCATGTTGCCCTGGCTGGTCTCAAACTCATGGGCCCAAGTGATCTGCTGCCTCGGCCTCCCACAGTACTGGGAATACAGGTTTGAGCCACTGTGCCTCGCCAGGATTCTACTTCTTTACATAAAAACCACAGATGTCAGGTTGATCACTGTTGTGTTTTTCCCGTAAGAGTCTATGCTGGGCCTTTAGGCAAAACCATCAGACAGCAGCAACACAGCCCACCCTAGACTGCTTACTCTTAGAAACTAAAAAGCAGCCCCGAGTGTCTTATGTTGACAGCCACTGATGCCACCAGCCCACGTGACCCAGTCTCCAGACTGCCTGCTGTCCATGTTCTCAAAGCCATCCGAGAAGCCATGGCTGGGGAGCTCTCACTCAGATTCCTGCACTAAGGGGGTTCAGGACAATGCCCATGTGGCTTTTTGTTCAAATGACCTAAAACATGTACTTCTCACGTGAAGGGCGAGAATCTGCCTCAACACAGCGATCCCACAACTCTGCACACATCCCAACGACTCCCACCCATCCGTGGCCCCGGCACTCACATGATGGTCTGGGCTCTCTCCTCCCAAGGAACCCCCCTCCGGGAGCCGGCACTCACATGATCATCTGGGCTCTCCCCTCCCAAGCACCCCTGCCCCGGGCCCCGGCACTCACACAAAGGTCTGGGCTCTCCCCTCCCAAGGACCCCTCAGGCCACGGCACTCACGTGATGGTCTAGGCTCTCCCCTCCCAAGGACCCCCCGGGCCCCGGCACTCACATGATGGTCTGCGGGTTCTGCAGCACGCAGGCCTTTGGTCCAAAAGTGGTCACTGGGCATGGCCCATGGAGAGAGCGCGTCCTCCTATAGGGAGGACAGTGTCAGAGCCGCCAGGGCCTGAAACCAGACACACAGGGACAGCCACAGATACAGAGGATGGTACATGCTAAGGGATACATGCAACTCTAATGACGTCAACTCCATGTGCCCAGCAGCCACACAGTAGCCCTGGAAGGTTCTGCCCGGGTCTGTGGCTGCACTGGAGCGGCACCTGCAAGAAGCACGCACACTGACGAGCCCCTCAGATCATGACCCAAGCCGGGGAGAGACAGCCCAAGCATGGGAAATACCACCTGTGGTGTCTCCCCAGGACCACTCTCTAGGCCTGCAACTGGGACTCAAAACCTTACAGACTGCATTTCTAAAGAGTCAAGATTACAATCCTAGCAAAGTGCTGAGATTGCAGACGTAGCCACTGGGGCCGGTCAGGAAACATGTGCTTTGCAGAAGTCACTGAGGTGTGAGGGGACCTCCCTCTGGGCTCTGCTCGTCTCGGGAGGCAAACAGGCAAGGGCTTGGGTGTCTGCACGGCGACGCAGGGCTGGTCATGAGGGAGGCCCAGTCATGAGCGTGGCCTTGGGCAGCCCAGCCCTCTCAGCCTCTCATGTTGGGCAGGTGGCTCACGCCTGTAATCCCAGCACTCTGGGAGGTTGAGGCGGGTGTATCTGGAGGTCAGGAGTTGGAGACCAGCCTGGCTAACATGGTGAAACCCCATCTCTACTAAAATTACAAAAATTAACCAGGTGCAGTAGTGGGCACCTGTAGTCCCAGCTACTTGTGAGGCTGAGGCAGGACCATCACTTGAACCCAGGAGGGGGACACTGCAGTGAGCTGAGATCGCACTCCAGCCTGAGCAACAGGGAGAAACTCCGTCTCAAAAAAAAAAATAAGTAAAGTACATTACCAAGTAAGAACTTTACCTGCTTAGGAACTTAAAAGATGATTGGGGAAAACTATTTTTCTAAGTGGGCATTGAGATTTAATGTTTGCTTCCCAAGGAGAGGCTGTGCTTGGACATATTTGCCACCTCCTCTCCCACCTCACCCTGAAGGCACCTGTCACTCATGACGGAGGCAGCCTCTGACCCATGGCTGCTGTCATCAGGTTCAGAGTGAAACAGAAGTGGTGCGTTATGCCAAAGAACCCACAGGAAAAAAAGCAAAAGTGATTCTGTCAAGAGCGAGCAGTCACTGCGCCGGGGTGGCCTGGAGGTAGAGACGATGCACCATGCAGACGGCGATGCATCTGAGCGCTGAGTGACACAGCACCCGCAGGGTGACATCAGTCGCAGCCCTTGCAGTGACTCTGCAGACAGAAAACTTGGTAGCAGCCTGTTTCCCATCGCTGCCGCCAAGCGAGAGGCGCTACAGGCTCTCCCATCTCACTGGGAAAGACCACGCGCCTTCTGAGGCTCCTTTCACCAAAAAGTACTGCTTACATTTGATACTCGTGATCCTTGTGGGAGACACAGCACTGGTTCTAGCGAGCTTCCCCCTGAAACTCACATTTACTGTCACCAGAACCGAGAGCAACATCCCCGGGCACCATCATGTTGCACTTGTCCTGCGAAGCCTGGGGTGCTGTTGCTCAAGCGGTGTTGTGCAAGAGCGGGCGCTGTGGGCACAAGAGGGAGCCGCTTGGCCGACAGGAGGGGCCAGGAGGGTTGGGCCGCCCAAGGCCACACTCATGACTCGGCCTCCCTCATGACCAGCCTTGCGTCACCGTGCAGACACCCAAGCCTTTGCCTGTTCACCTCCCAAGACGAGCAGAACCCAGAGGGAGGTCCCTTCACACCCCAGTGACTTCTGTAGTGCTAATGTTTCCTGGCCAGGCATGGTAGCTCATGCCTGCAATCCTAGCACTTCAGGAGGCTGAGTCAAGCCGATCACCTGAGGTCAGGAGTTGAAGATCAGCCTGGCCAACATGGTGAAACCCTGTTGCTACAAAAAATACAAAAATTAGCTGGGCATGAGGGTGGGTGCCTGTAATCCCAGTTACTCAGGAGGCTGAGACGGGAGAATGGCTTGAACCCGGGAGATGGAGGCTACAGTGAACTAGAATCGCGCCATTGCACTCCAGCCTGGGTGAGACAGCGAGACTCTGTCTCAAAAAATAAAAAAAACAAGTTTCCTCTCCGAGTTTGCTTCAGTCTAACACCAAGGGTTGGCATGGGCTCCAGCTAGATGCTTCCGTGCTGATACAGACAGATAAAGAAGTACGCTGACGCCCTGTGCCTGCGCTGACCACATGCCTCCCACACCAGGCACAGCTTCACCTAGGCAAGGACCAGCCCCACCACCGGATGCCTTGACAGACTACTCAGGAGAAGACTATGAAATCAGAGAGATGAGAAGAGAAGAGGAAGCAGCCCTCCTGGCTGTACCTGAACTCCCTGGTGCTCCCCAGGGCAGGCGAGGCGGACAGGCTACGAGACTTGGCGCGGCCCCGGATGGGGTGGCTGTAACTCCAGGTCTCGTCGCCGTGGCAGGCCGAGCAGCTGTACACAGCTGTGCTGGGACTCAACTCCTTATTCACGGTCATGCTTTCCTGTTCCATTTCCATAGTTGGGAAATGAGAACTTCAGCCAGAAAAACACCGATGCCTTAATTCAATAAAATAAATAACGTCAGCAAAGTAAATATATGTAAAACAACAGTAATTTACACACACGTATGTTCCATTTCATCAAGGGGAAAAAATGGTTGAGGTCCAATTTACCACAGTACTTTGAAAATACACTGTCTCCATCCCAGAGATATTTAAAATCTACTTCTGGTCCTGGCCGGGTGCAGTGGCTGATGCCTGTAATCCCAGTACTTTGGGAGACAGAGGTCTCCCAAGACCTAAGGCCAGGAGTCTAAGACCAGCCTACACTGACCAGTATGGTGAAACCCCGTCTCTACTAAAAATACAACAATTAGCTGGGCGTGTGGCAGGTGCCTGTACTCTCAGCTACTCGGGAGGCTGAGGCAGGAGAATCACTTGAACCTGGGAGAGTGAGGCTGCCGTGAGCTGAGATCACATCACTGCATTCGAGCCTGGGCAACTAGAACAAACCTTTGTCTCAAAAAAAAATTTTTTTTAATAATGTTAAAAAAAAAAAAACGTTTGGCTGAGTGTGGTGGTTTATGCCTGTAATCCCAGCACTTTGGGAGGCCGAGGAGGGCGGATCACCTGAGGTCAGAAGTTCAAGACCAGCGTGGCCAACATGGGGAAACCACGTCTCTACTACTAAAAATATACAAAACTTAGCTGGGCATGGTGACAGGCACCTGTAATCCCAGCTACTTGGGAGGCTGAGGCAGGAGAACCGCTTGAACCCAGGAGGCAGAGGTTGTAGTGAGCTGAGATCGTGCCACTGCATTCCAGCCTGGGCGACAGAGTGAGATTCCATCTCAAAACAAAAAGTTTTTTAAAAAAAGAATAAAATAAAAAGTCACACTGTGTGGCCAGGTGTGGTGACTCACGTCTGCAATACCAGCACTTCAGCAGGCTGGGGAGAGAGGGTCACTTGAGGCCAGGAGTTCAAGACAAGCCTGGGCAACAGAGAACTCTTCTCCACCAAAAAAAAGTTAGCCAGGCACGATGGCCCATGAGGAAGACCCTGTCTTTAGAAAAGAGACACAGACACTTTCTTGTAAACAACATGGCACATTAATAAGAGAGAAAAAGTGTGCAATTTCAAATACCTTAGTCTGGAAAAGCTGATAAATCAGTAAAATGGAACCAGCAGATATACTGTGAACTCCATGCCCTGCAAACAGAGTCTGCATCATAAATTCAGTGCCAATAAAATATTTACCAAATTGACCAATATTAACCCTCAAAGAGAACTAGTGAAGATAGAAAACCTCTTTTTTTTTTAGACAGGATCCCACCTCAGCCTCCCAAGTGCTGGGACTACAGGCGTGCAGCACCACCTCCAGCTACTGTATTTTTCTTTGGTAGAGACAGGGTCTTGCTATGTGGTCCAGGCTGGCCTCCATTCCTGGCTTCCAGTGATCCTCTCACTTCAGCCTCCCAACACAGTGGGAGGACTACAGGCGTGAGATACCGTGCCTGGCCTAGAACCTCATCTTTTTTTTTGAGATGGAGTATGCTCTTGTTACTCAGGCTAGAGCAATGGCACGGCAACCTCTGCCTTCCAGGTTCAAGCGACTGTCCTGCCTCAGCCTCCCTAGAAGCTGGGACTACAGGCGTGTTCCACCAGGCCCAGCTAATTTTTTTTGTATTTTTAGTAGATAACAGGTTTCACCATGTTGGCCAGGTTGGTCTCGAACTCCTGACCTCAAATGATCCTCCCACCTGGGTCTCCAAAGTGCTGGGATTACAGGCTTGAGCCACCACAACCAGCCCAGAACCTCATCTTAGGATCACAATACAATAAAAGCAGGAACAGATAAAAGTTGAAACAAAGAAAAGCCCCGAACCACTTGGAAGTTTTTCAACTTTCTCTATACCAACTCGGATCAAAATGAAGGTCAGACCCACACCTGGAACACCCAGAAGGTGAGAGTGACATAAACATGGAGCCAGGGGCCGTTCAGTCCCATCAAAGCTGGGCCACAACCCCTGAGAAGCATCAACTAAGCATTCAACTGAATAAAGCCAGAAATAGAATAAAACAAGCCTCAGAAGATCAGAAGAGAGGCCGTGCTTGGATAGAAATCACTCAGTAGAGCCAAACCCATGTAATAAAGCCAAATATACCATCTCATTCAAGACGACGAATCTCAGTAAACTCAGGACAAGGTGGACTCTGGCATTAAAAATGAAAAATGTGGCACTATGGACTGAATGTGTCCTCCCCAAATTTATTTATTTTTTCTTTTGAGATGGAGTCTCGCTTTGTCACCCAGGCAGGAGTGCAGTGATGCAATCTCAGCTCACTGCAACCTCTGCCTCCTCAGGTTCAAGCGATTCTCCTGCCTCAGCCTCCCAAGTAGCTGGGATTACAGGCGTCGGCCACCATGCCCGGCTAATGTTTGTGTTTTTAGCAGAGACGGGGTTTCACCACCTTGGCTAGGATGGTCTTGAAGTCCTGACCTTAAGATCTGCCCGCCTCAGCCTCCCAAAGTGTTGGGATTACAGGCATGAGCCATCGAGCCTAGCCATACAAATCTATTTTTTATTTTTATTTTGTAGAGATAGGGTCTCTGTGTTACCTTGGCCTCCCAAAGTGCTTGGATTACATGTGTGAGCCACTGCACCCAGCAATCCCCCCAAATTCCTACGCTGAAGCCCTAACTTCCAGTGTGCTGAATATGGAGGTGGGCTGCTCAGAAAGCAGTTAAATGAGGTCAGCCGGGTGCGGTGGCTCACACCAGCAATCCCAACACTTTGGGAGGCCGAGGTGGGCAGATCATCTGAGGTCAGGAGATTTGAGACCAGCCTGGCCAACATGGTGAAACCCCATCTCTACTAAAAAATACAACAATTAGCCAGGAATGGTGGCAGGTGCCTGTAATCCCAGCTACTCGGGAGGCTGAGGCAGGAGAAATGCTTGAACTTGGGAGCTTGCAGTGAGCTGAGATTGCACTATTGCACTCCAGCCTGGGTGACAAGAGCGAAACTCTGTCTCAAAAAAAACAAATTTGAGGTTGTAAGTGTGGGGTCTGATCAGATCAAATTAGCATTGTGGCCGGGTGCAGTGGCTCATGCCTATAATCCCAGGACGTTGGGAGGCCGAGGCAGATGGATCAACTGAGGTCAGGAGTTCAAGACCAGACTGACTAACATCGTGAAACCCCATCTGTACTAGAAATACAAAAATTAGCCGGGTGTAATAGCAAGCACCTGTAATCCGAGCTACTCAGGAGGCTGAGGCAGGAGAATCACTTGAACCCAGGAGGCAGAGGTTGCAGTAAGCTGAAATCACGCCACCACACTCCAGCCTGGGTAACACAGCGAGACCCTGTTTCAAAAATAAATAAAATTAATTAACTTTTTTAAAAATTAGCATCCTTGCAAGAAGAGATACCAGACTAGGCATCGTGTCTCATTCCTGTAATCCCATGGCTTTGGGAAGCTGAAGTAAGAGGATCACTTGAGGCCAAGGGTTCAGAAACAGCCTGGGCAATATAGCAAGATTCTATCTCTGCAAAAAAACAAAAACAAAAAAAGTTGGACACAGTGGTACCTGCCTATAGTCCCAGGTACTTGGAGGCTGCGGCCAGATGATCATTTGAGCCCAGGAGTTTGAGGTTGCAGTGAACTGTGATTGGCCGCTGCACTCCAGCCTAGGCAATAGAGAACCTGTCTAAAAAACAAAAAGACACCAGACAGCTTTCTCCGCACCCATTCGCACCCCATTGAGCACAACAGTGAAGCCCTGTGAGGACGCAGAAGGTGGCCTCTGCAGTGAGGAGGGCCTCATGAAGAACCAAATCAGCTGGTCCTTGACCTTGACCTCAAGTCCAAACTCAGCCTCCAGAAGGGAAAGAACACACATTTCTGTTGTCTGTCCCGCTACCCCATGCCTGTGGTACTTGGTTACAGCAGCTCAAATATAACAACGAGGATGTTCGAGAGGATGGCCAGGTGGGCAGGAGGAAGGTTCAGGAACTACAGACAAGAGTGCGGGCCAACACCAAGGTCAAAGTCAAGGAGTTCTCTGAATACCCAAAAAGCTGTGGTTCTCACTCTGGCTGCTTTCCACAATCACCTTGGGTTCTTCAAAAAACACTTAACTCCTACATGCTCCCCAGACTGAATGAATTGGAACCTGAAGGTACAACCCAGGCAGTAGTACTTTGAAGAGCTCCCGGAGTATTCTAATGTTTAGCCAAAACTGACAGCACTGCCCCAGTGGGTCTTCCTAGCTTAAGACAAACCAGGCTGGGCGCAGTGGGGCTCACACCTGTAATCCCAGCACTTTGGGAGGCTGAAGTGGGCGGGTCACTTGAAGTCAGGAATTTGAGACCAGGCTGGCCAACATGATGAAACCGTGTGTCTACTAAAAATACAAAAATTAGCTGGGCATGGTGGTGCATGCCTGTAATTCCAGCTGCTGGAGAGGCTGAGGCATGAGAATTGCTTGAACCTGGGAGGCAGAAGTTGCAGTGAGCTGAGATCATGCCACTGCACTCCAGCCTGGCCAACAGAGCAAGACTCCATCAAAAAGAAAAAAAAAGACACATCAATGTTTTATCCAAATACATGAAAAATTCAGCCAGGCAGAGCGGTGCACACCTGTAATCCCAGCACTTTGGGAGGCCAAGGTGGATTGATCATTTGAGGTCAGGAGTTCAAGACCAGCATAACCAACACGATGAAACCCCGTCTCTATTAAAAATACAAAAAAATAGGCCGGCCGCGGTGGCTCAAGCCTGAATCCCAGTACTTTGGGAGGCCGAGGTGGGTGGATCACGAGGTCAAGAGATCGAGACCATCCTGGTCAACATGGTGAAACCCCGTCTCTACTCAAAATACAAAAAATTAGCTGGGCCTGGTGGCATGTGCCTGTAATCCCAGCTATTCAGGAGGCTGAAGCAGAATTGCCTGAACCAGGAGGCGGAGGTTGCAGTGAGCCGAGATCGTGCCATTGCACTGCGGCCTGGGTAACAAGAGTGAAACTCCATCTCAAAAAAAACACACAAAAAAATTAGCCTGGTGTGGTGGTGGGCGCCTGCAGTCGCAGCTACTCGGGAGGCTGAGGGAGAACTGCTTGAACCCAGGAGGCAGAGGCTGCAGTGAGCCAAGACCGCACCACTGCACTCCAGCCTGGATGACAGAGTGAGACTCCGTTTAAAAAAGAAAATCAGGCCGGGCGTGGTGGCTCACGCCTGTAATCTTAGCACTTTGGGAGGCCGAGGCGGGTGGATCACGAGGTCAAGAGATCGAGACCATCCTGGCCAACACAGTGAAACTCTGTCTCTACTAAAAATACAAAAAAATTAGCCGGGCGTGATGGCACGTGCCTGTAGTCCCAGCTACTCAGGAGGCTGAGGCAAAAGAATCGCTTAAACCCAGGAGGCAGAGGTTGCAGTGAGTCGAGATTGCGCCACTGCACTCCAGCCCGGTGACAGAGCAAGACTCCATCTCCAAAAAAAAAAGAAAAAAAATCAAATACATGAAAAATTCAATGAAAACCAAAACCTACAAAAACATGTCTGGTATAATTACTCTTATTTAAAACTCTACTAGAGGCCACAGCCAGTGCAATAATATAAGAAAAAAATAAAAAGTACAATGACAGAAAAGGCTTGGCATAAAATGTGGGTCTGTTAAAACAAGAAAATGAGCAAGTGAGGCTGTACTTGTAGAAGGCATTTCTGTGCAGAAAATCATAAGCTATAAAGAAGTAACTACCAAATAAGTGAGTTTTTAGCAAGGTTTCAGGAGGCAAATTCAATACACAAAAATAAATTGTATTTCTATATACTAGCAATGAACAATAGGAAATTGAGATTTAAAAATATAATTTGGCCGGGTGCAGTGGCTCACACCTGTAATCCCAGCACTTTGGGAGGCAGAGGTGGGTGGATCATCTGAGGTCAGGGGTTTGAAACCAGCCTGGCTAATATGGCGAAACCCCGTTTCTACTAAAAATATAAACATTAGCCAGGCACGGTGGCATGTGCCTGTAATCTCAACTACTCAAGAGGCTGAGGGAGGGGAATCACTTGAACCCAGGAGGCAGAGGTTGCGGTGAGCTGAGATTGTGCCACTGCACTCCAGCCTGGGCAACAGAGCGAGACTGTCTTAAAAAAATAAAAATAAAATAAATAGAATAAAATTTCTGGTCAGGCACAATGCCTCAAGCCTGTAATCCCAGCAGTGTGTGAGGCCAAGGCAGGTGGATCACCTGAGGTCAAGAGTTCGTGCCTAGCCTCACTAACACGATGAAACCCCTTCTTTACCAAAAATACAAAATTACCCTGGCATGGTGGCACATGCCTCTAATTCCAGCTACTTAAAAGGCTGACGCAGGAGAATCACTTGAACCAGAGAGATGGAGGTTGCAGTGAGCCGCGATTATACCACTGCATTCCAGCCTTGGTAACAGTAACGAAACTTCATCTTAAAACACACACACACACAAAATTCATAGCATTACAAATGTAAAATATGTAGGGATATTTTTGGCAAAAGACATAAGAACTGCATACTGAAAACTATAATCTATTGCTGATAGAGATGAAAGGAACTCTAAATAAATGGAGAGACATACCATGTTCATGGATTGTAGGACTCAATATTAGGATCTTAGTTCTCATCAAACGATCTGCAAATGTTACCTAAACCCAACCATCAAAATCCAAGCAGACTTTTCTAAAGGAAAGGACAAGCTGATAAAATTCACATGAATATTTTTCTAGACTAGCTAAAAATACTTTCAAAAAGAAAAAACACAGTGGCTCACGCCTGTAATCCCAGCACTTTGGGAGGCCGAGGCAGGTGGATCATGAGGTCAAGAGATCGAGACCATCCTGGTCAACATGGTGAAACCCTGTCTCTACTAAAAATACAAAAAATTAGCTGGGCACGGTGGTGCGTGCCTGTAATCCCAGCTACTCAGGAGGCCGAGGCAGGAGAATTGCCTGAACCCAGGAGGCAGAGGTTTCGGTGAGCCGAGATTGCGCTATTGCACTCCAGCCTGGGTAACAAGAGTGAAACTCCATCTCAAAAAATAAAGAAAAAAAAAAAGAACAAACATGGAAGGCTAACATTACTGAATTAATGACCTGTTGTAAAACTATAGGAACTGGACAGTGTGTTATATCAAGACTGACATATAGATCAAGGAAAC
>CAUYOR010183433.1:2608-22591 GCA_963573925.1 Callimico goeldii
CCTCTCAAGGGGACTCTTACTATCTGGTTAAACCAGGTACTAGCTAGCACCACATAACATAATGCCTGTTATCTCATAGGTGCTCAGCAACAATTTCCCCAATGAAGGAAAGTACTTTGAAAATGATACATAATTATCATGCATTATACTCCATGTGCTGATGGAATCCAATCTCAAGGTGAATTCATGTATGCAACATGAAATTATACGTTGCCTATTTTGTACATTAAATTGCATTCTTGTGGGGATTCAAAACATGAAGCATGGTCTTGATCCTTAAAGAGATGCATCATTCAATTCAACAGACATTTATTTCCTGAACACCTGTTACTGCACCAGGCATAGTGCCAAGTGCTAGAAATAGAAGGAAAAACAACATATAATTCTTCTTTCTCATTTTTATTTGTTTATTGTATTTACCATTAATTTACTTGTTCAGTGAGATGTTTTTCCCCATGCAATCCACCAAACAAGTTGATAGCCTATGACAGACATGTAAACAGATTATTATAATTGTTTGTTTAATGAGAGTGTAAATTGAGCTCTATGGAAGCGAAAGCAGGAACACTGAGAAAGTCTCCAAAAATAGGTCACATTTATCACGCCTGTAATCCCAGCAGTTTGGGAGGCCAAGGTGGGTGGATCATGAGGTCAAGAGATCAAGACCATCCTGGCCAACATGGTGAAACCCTGTCTCTACTAAAAATACAAAAATTAGCTGGGTGTGGTGGCATGTGCCTGTAGTCCCAGCTACTTGGGAGGTTGAGGCAGGAGAATCGCTTGAACTAGGAAGGCAGAGGTTACAGTGAGCCAAGATCGCACCACTGCACTCCAGTCTGGGCAATAGAGCAAGGCTCCATTTCAGGAAAAAAAAAAAAAAAGTTTCACATTTAATCAGGCCTTAAAGAATGAGTTGAATTCAGTCACATAGAACTAGCCTTCTAATTGACCTTCCTGCTTCTCTCTTTTGCCCTCCTCTAACCTAGTCTCTACAAAACTGCTCAGAATTTTTTAAATGAGGATTGAAGTATGTCACACACTATATAAAACCCCTTTGTGATCTCCCAGTGCTCCCGGATGAACACTCAAGCTCCTCACCATTCCACAAAGCTCTGAAGGTTTTGGACCGTGCCTCTTGCTCTACTCTCACCCTTGCTCATTAAGTGCAGCAGCCTCCTTTCTGATCCTGGACCAAGCTCTTTCCCTCCTCCACACCCTAGCCTTTGCTATGCCCTCTGCCAGAGGGCTCTTCTACACACTGCTTACACAGCTGGTTTGTTCTCATCCTCCAGATCTAACTTCACCATTCTCTTCCTCATTTGCTCGGTCATAAAGGTCCTCAATCCAGACAGCACCATAAAATTCCTGGGGAATGAATTGTCTAGAAAAGGCAACTCTGTAGAAAGCAGATCAGTGGTTGTCCAGGGGTGGGAGGGGGAGTTACTGTAAATGGGCAGGAGGAAGCTTTTTGGGTGATGGAAATGTTCTAAAATTGAATTGTGGGGATGGTTGCACAATTCTGTAATGTATTAAAAATCATTGAATTGTACACTTACAACGGGTGAATATTATGGTATGTAAATTATTCTTCAATAAAACTGTCTTTAAAATTTTCTTGGGGAGCTTTTAAACATACTAGAACTTAGGGTGCCAAGCACGGTGGCTCACACCTGCAATCCTAGCACTTTGGGAGGCCGAGGCAGGTGGATCACGAGGTCAGGAGATTGAGACCATCCTGGCTAACACAGTGAAACCCCATCTCTACTAAAAATACAAAAAATTAGCCGGACGTGGTGGTGGATGCCTGTCGTCACAGCTACTCAGGAGGCTGAGACAGGAGAATCACTTGAATTCAGGAGGCAGAGGTTGCAGTGAGCCGAGATTGCACCACTGCATTCTAGCCTGAGCAACAGAGTGAGACTCCTTCTCAAAAAAAAAGAAAAAAAGAAAAAAAAACAAGAACTTAGGCCTCATTCCCAGAAATTCTGATTTAATTGATCTGAGAATGGGGCCCAGGCGCCCTTAAGTTTGGAAGCTCTCCAAAGAATTCTGATGTATATACACAACTGAGAAACACTGCCCTATCATCCTAGTTATTGCCTTCATAGCACTCTAATTGTCTTAGTCACAGTAATTGTTTACTCAGTATTTGTCCTTCTCAGGAATTATAATAAAATCTCCCTTAAGGGATAGACTTTTACTCAGTCACCTTTGAATTCCCAGTCTCTAGAACAGAGTAGCTGCATAATATGTTTATTAAATAAATAAATAGTAGAAGATGGAAGGGAAGCCCTCACTAAGGCACGGAAACATGAAAGAGCATGGCATGTTAACATAGTATGTTTGCCAGAGAACTGCCCAGAGTGGCAAACGTAGCTGGAACGAAGATGTTTCTGTGAAAATCATTGAGACAGTGCTGAAAGGGACCACTGAGACCAGCGTGATGGTCCCATAACCTTGGAAAGGAATGTGGAAAAACCCCAGACACAGGAAATGCAGGTGCTCCGTGGAGGAGCCCAGCAATATGGAATGGAAAGTTCAGGAAAGTACTCTCTCTCCCTTCCCTAGTTCTCCACCCTCAAAGTGGGAAAATTTGCAGTTGAGGAACTTAAGACCTTCTGGCAAAAAGAGGGTTAAAGAAAGTGCTATAAACCTGTGCAAACGCTTATGGTTGTTTTTGCATTCACTAAGACAATGCAACAAACACAAGTTGCTAAATAATAAAATATAAATAGCATCACATACATATTTAATTAGTAAAAATTAGCTAGAAAGTCATCAGGCTCCCTCCCCCATTTTTAGTGAAATGTGTATAACTGTTTCTCCTGGAAAAGCACATTCATTGGTTCTCTTTGGTGCTCTATTCAAGCTGCAAGAATGAAAATGGAAACTAAGGTCAAGTCTTAGCGAAGACTGAGAGTCTAGATTAGCAGAAACAGAAGCTTATTTCAATAAGGGGAAACCAGAATGTCCAACATGAAGTCCAAAGTTGACTGTGAATGACATACAGGGACCAGTTTCAAAAGAGAAGACCCAATGCATAAAAGAAGAATCTAGGGCTGGGAGGAGAGCTGGGTGAGCAAGATGGGAGGGAACTTGGTCCCAGCTCAGTAAGCAAGCAGCTGTCTGGGAAGAGGATGAAAAGGAAACACTAGAAACAGAAGTGTGGACAGTGATGGGTCAGAATTTATGAATGATTGACTGATTTTGTGTGGCAATATTATCAATGACTTTACATTCTTCTCTTTTTTCTTCAGATGCATTTATAGAAATTTGTATTTCTAATAGGCTTGACGTTGGAGGAGATATGTTTAGAAAGTGCAAAGACTGTTTAAAAATCATCGTAGAGAATAGTAATTCAAATATGTACCCAGAACCATTCTAAAAAGTGTATAATAACTGACTAATTTATTCACAGTGACTCTATGAGATGAGCACTAATATGAAGAAACTGGGGAATAGAGAGGTTTGGTAACATGGTCAAGATCACAGCCAGTGAGTATCCAAGTCATACCATGAGCCAAACAGCTCAGCTCCTGGACCTGTGTACTTAACTACTACACAGTGCATATAAAATACACTGTGGAAGAAAGCCTCCAACTATCATTGCTTTGCCTGCTTTTCATTCTCTGACAAAAGGAAAGATGGCTAGGTTCCTTGCAGCTCAGTAACTTACAGGTTCACTGCATTGAAAGTGAAAAACATTGAAAGTAAATTTAATTAGTTCACTGGTAATTATTGTCTGACGAAATTATACTTTAAAATGTAATATACCAGTCACCAGTTAATCAGAGAACTGAGTTGTAGAGGATAGCCTTATGCTCCTAAACTGACTAAAACTGGAACTTAAAAATAAGCATTGTGCACATTTCCACTTTTCCTAAAATGTAGTATTTCTTTGCTTGTTCCCTCACGCCACCCAAAAAAGGTAGAAATAAACCAACAATTTTCCAGGATTTCAAAATAGGCAGAAATTTTTTTTGGTTGCTATATTAGATTGTAAGGCTAGGAGAGAGACTGAGAAACCAGGATTTGGAGAGAAGAGGCAGGAAGGAAAAGTGTGGTCCCCAGCTGAGGCCTGGAATGTAGGAATACAGGAGGAGGAGACTCTGCAGGGAGAGCTGTCCAGTTCCTGAGCCACTTCATTGTGGGACAGTGAAGGCTCAGGAAAAGGAGGCCCCATCCCAGGAGGATGGAAGGCAGGGCCACTTCTGCTGCAGAAATCACTAGGCAGAAAACCCCATCCTCATCAGCTTCTCAGGGAACAAACCCCAAACCCATCTTCCTGAACAGCCTTCCTGCAAGATTATCCTAGTTGCCCACAAATCAGAGAGTTGAAAACTATCCATTTTCTGGGAAGTCTCAAGTGATGTCAGGGAAAATAAGGAAAAACCTGGTTTGCCGTGTGTTAGCCTAATCCATTCCCACAGCCCCCGAGCGCCATTTAAACCAGGAGTAGCATGTTAATTCTGTAGCCAGAAGGGTGTCTTGTCATAGCTGGCAGGGTCCTGAGATTTTGAAATAGGAGTCTTGCTGTCTGCTACTCTGCACTTAATGTCAATGAGATGGCTGTTTTACTACTATTGGGAAAGGAATGGGGCACTTAAATATAAGCAGATTCAGCAGAGCCTGGAAGCAGATAGAGCTTGACTCCTCAGAAACAGGTACAGGTTGCAGAGCTGTTGGCTGTTAGATATCATGGCTTAATGAGCATGGAATGGAGGTGGCAAGGCCCTTCCTTACCACAGCTGTCAGTGTCATCAGCACATGAACCGGAGGTGGGGACATTCGGGACATCCCTAGCCATCTGCCCCTCAGGCTGAATCCAGACTCAGCAACCCCCTTCACCTCAGGATTAATTCCCCGATGTAGGGAGTTATTCTGGGTTTTTTGTGTTTTCAGACTTCAGGCACCAACGATCCAAGCAGAGCCTGCAGAGTACATTAGACTCGGTCTGAAGGCACTAGCCTGAGGGGAAAGAGTTTTCCCACGTGAAAAGTGTCTGTCTTCTACAGATGCCAGGTATCGATTCTGCTAGGCATTTATGAAGATCACAAGAGTTAAATAGACAAAGCCGTATTGGACATTGCATGGCAAAGTGAGCTCTATGTTAGAGATCACTTGTGGTCATTCTTCCCACTTGTCAGAGGAGAAAATGGAAGTTCAGGGAGATTAAATAAATTGCCCTGCTATCATGTGATGGAAAATAGAACCAGGATAGAAACCAGGTTTGCCTGACTCCAATTTGTTTCCTCTAAGATACTGTCTCCCTGAGAGGAAATTAATGAGACGTAGTATAATGGGCAGAACTCAACTCTACCCCAAGCCTTAGCTAAATCCATAGATAGAAATGATCAATAATAGTTGGCTTCCACCTGAAGTTCTAAAGCAGCCTCAGAATCCTTCACAGGATATGCCAAGCAGTCACTTTCCACCATTTGGAATCCAGATGAAGAATGATGCTATTTTTCATCTCTGAGCCATGAACAACCAACTGTGGGCATCTAGACCACACCCTGCTCCTCCTTCCCAGGAAACTGCATCAGCTGTGGTCTATGGGTAATTGTTCTCTGAGCAGTGTCTTCACTAGGGTTCAAATTGAGACTTCAAAAAGAAAATCTCACATGTGTCAAATACAAGAACCGCTATGGGAATTACACACCTTGTGCACCATGATCAAAGACTTGCTGGTGTCACTGGGTTAGATGCCTATCATGAAATGTGGGCTGTCTGGCACTAGAATGCCTTCCTCTTACCTCACTATAATTTTCATGAAGTTCTGCTGTAAACCTGGAATCATCCAGAACAAAACGCCAGCCGAAGAGAACTGTAATGATGTAGCTGTCGCATCTACCACACTGCGTACCCTTCTCTTTCTAGATTTTGTTTCTGAGAAAGGTTTCTGATCACACATTTTTCATTGTCTTCATAGAACAATTGTGCAGCTCATGTAAGGTTCACATATATGGAAGACAGAACTGAAGAGCCTGTTTTTTTTCCTCTAGTTTGAAAATATGAAAGCACACTCCTGCTGTTAAGAAATTGCATGACAACCTGACAACAATGAAGCCATTGTCTTATCTTTCCTAGATTAGACTTGTAAATTGCAAGAGAGAGAAAATAATTCTCCCCAGTCCCCAAGGGAGACTAGAGATTTACTGATGACTGCAAGATAGATGGGTGGACTTTTCATGCATTCTATTATCCGTCAGTCAACAGCTCTGACTATCCTCACCCAAACAAAAGTGAACATGTGTGTGGTTTTACACACTCTTCTCCATGGAAGCTGCCACTGGGGACCAGATGTCTCTTGTCACAACAAAGCACTCTCGTTGTTTATCCCAGTCACATCCCATCATTGGAGAGAAAGAAGATACTTGAAGGGTATGGGAGGCAGAAGTGACCTCCAGTCCGTGAGAGAAAGGGAGGTCCACTTCACACTAAGGAATCCATACCTTCAAAAACACAGGAGAGTCTCAGGCACACCACGTACTCCTAGGATAGAGCTGTAAGGGGAATGACAGAGCACAAGGTAGGACTGGACCGGAGAGGACAGGCACTTCTTCTGGGTACACCTGCTGAATTTGATGAAGGCTAAGAATCAAAGATGGACACCTCCAAAATCCATTAACCTAGGAAAGATATCTGAGCCTAAAAATGGAATCTGAAGACAGAAGCATCTACTCAGTTGAATAGATAACTTCAGATGCTATTTCTTCAACACATGCCATAATTCATTGGTTGTAATATGCATTTTTCCATACTTTAACATCTTCAAAATTACAACACATCTTATAACTGATTATCTGTCATAGTTTACTTGGTAATTTTTTTCTTGGTGAATATTAAATAATGGTGTCTCTTACAATCTACAGCATCATAGATTTTATGAAGTATGATTAACTTAGCCAAGGTCATAAGGTACTGTGCTGGGTAACTTTAAAGGAGTTATCTCATTTGGTTCTTTTTTTGTAGAAGGTTTATTGAGACACCATAAAATTCACCCATTTCAAGTGTATAATTTTTTTGTACATCCACAGAGTTGTGCAACCACCACCATGATCAATTTTCAAACATTTTTATCGCTTCATTAAGAAATGCATTAGAAGTCACCCCCATTTCCCTCTGACCCATCCAGACTTAGACAACCACTAATCAACTTTCTAGCTCTATGATTGCCTATTCTAGACATTTCATATAAATGGAATCATAGCATACATAGCCCTTTGTGTCTGTTTTCCTTCATTTAACATAATGTTTTCAAGGTTCATTCATGTAACATGTACCGGTACTTCATTCCTTTTTGTGTCCAAATAATATTTCATTATGTGGATCTACTACATTTTATTTACTAATCAGCTGATGAATATCCAGGTTGTTTTCTCCCTTTAGCTATTATGACTAATAATGTTATGAACATTTGTGTGGACATATATTTTTATTTCTCTTGGGCATATACCTAGGGGCACAATTGTTGTATCAAGTGGTAACTCTATGTTTAACTTTTTTAGGAAATTCCAAACTGCTTTTCAAAGTGGCTGTACCAACATATATTTCTCCAAGCAGTCTATGAGGCTTCCAGTTTTTCTACATCCTCATCAACACTTGTAATTATCTGACTTTTTAAATTTTAATCATCCTAGTGGGAGTGAAATGGCCTCTCACTGTAGATTTAACTTGCTTAACCCTGATCATTATTGATGTGATCATTCTTTTCATATGCCTATGAGCCATTTGTATATCTTCCTTGGATAATATACTCATTTTTTGCAACAAACTTTTCTTGAGTCTTTACCCTAGTCTAGTCGTGTAAGAGACTTATTGTATTAATGGCCCTAATTATTTACTGTCTTTTATTTTCATAGTCTTTGCCACATAATTTGGTAGCACTCTCTCCTTTTGACTCTGAACGTAGCCACGTGACTTGCTGTGGCCAATGAAGTGTTAGAAGATTGTACCCAAGCGAACCTGTTGGAGGATGAGATTCATGGTGGAGAGCAAAGTTGCCCCATCCTCCCAACTAAGACCATGCTAGATCAGCAAAGAGCCAGCAATTCCCCCAGATAGATGAGCAAACGCAGCAAGCTTAGCAGAGCTGCCTACGTGACTTGCAGATAACCACAGAAATATGAGCACATCCAGCTAAAACACCAGAACCTCAAAGACTTATAAACTAAATAAATTGTTATCTGCCACTGAGGGTTTATGGTGGTTTATTTTGCAGCACTGTTAGGGAACTAAATAATGGATACAAGTCAGTGTCTTAAGCACTGAGGATAAAAAGATGAAAGAAGTGATTCATGCCTTCAAAGAACCATATTGAATTGGGGAAGGCAGAAAAGTACCAGCAAGTGGTACTTTGCTGTGCTGTGAAAGACATCTGAACACTCCTTTGACCAAGTAGCTATGACTGCCCATTTTTCAGAAGGAAGTTCTCAGAGTTTGTAGAACAAAGCTTCCTAGCTACTCCCCCCATCTCCCCACCTTGTGCATTTGACTGGCTCCCTTGATGTTCACTGCAATGTATCCTATACCCACATCATGTTCTTCCTGGAGCCATTAAAAATGTTTGGTGATGCGCAGAGTTGGCATAAAATTTTAATTATGAATCTTGGTTGCCCAAATGAGTGTACTAGCATAACTTTAATTAAAAGTTACTGCTTTATATTCCTCTCAAGTCCTGCCCTGATAAAATGTTTTATTATCCTTCCAAGTCTATGTCTTAAGCCTTCTCTGGCTTCTCTTGCCTTTTCCTTGAGGCACTTTGGGTTGGCCATACTTGTGCTTCCCACTAGTGACAATGTAACTTCAAGCCAATTAAAAAAAATTCTCAAGCTGCATTAGCTTTTATGATCATGTCTTCTATGCTGACGTTTTATCGAACATTTCCACTATGCCTGGCACAGCTAGATACACCAAAAAGTAGTAACTTAAGCTGCGTCTCTCAAGTCAAATTATTTTTTATTCTTTTTTAAGTTCTAAACCATCTCCTTCAAGACAGTAGCCTCTTATTAGGGATATTGTAAGCCAGAAGTTTTAGCCATTTTAGGGATATAGATAAATGCCAGGGGTATCTGTGAAAGCTGTGAAATGTCTTGCCTAAAACAGACATAGATGCACATACACAATAGTATTTATACATTCTCAGAGGCTGATCTCTAAAGCTTTCAGGGCTTCCCTTAAACAACGTAGAAGGAACCTGAACTTCCATAAGGAAGGAAGGTTACATATTTTTTATCAGTAAATGTGCTTGCCTGGCCAAATGTGCATGTGTTATATTATGAATAAAGAAAAATAGGAAGGGAGCTGTGGCCATCATTAAGGAACAGGGCATGTGCATTGTGAGAAGGAGCAAAACATAAGAAGTGAAGCCATTTATTTCTAGTCTCATAGTCCCATTTCTGTCAGGGCTTTGTTTAAGGCAAGTCACTTCCTCTCCCAAGGTCATTGTGTCCTCTTCAATAAAAATGGCAGCGATGGGTGGATACTTGAACTGTGATCAGTAGCCCCTACATGCTAGTCTGTGGATGTGTGGGAGATTAGCTACACCCAAATGATATGGAAATCTTGTCAAGTATAGATTTCTTTGTTTCTTTCTTTTTAAGAGAGTGAAGAGGTTTACCTCTTGATAATTCTGATTCAGTATGTCAGGGCTGGGGCCTGGGAGTCTGTGATTTCTAAAAGTCCCCTAGATGGTCAGTAGGTATAGTCGATTTTAAGAACCACTGGATTAAATGATTCTCAGGTCAGGTCACCTCATGAGTCAGTGACTGTGTGTGCATGCTATGATTTAGAACAAGATAAGGTTTGAAGCTTGACCATGGGAAGTCCACAGAAACAGCAGCACATTGTACCATGTGGACACCTCCATATCCTTTTCCATGCTGCTTTAACACCCTCGGTGCCTGTTCCATGTCCAAGTTGGCTGTGTCATCCACCAACAGCTGGGGCTTCCCATGACAAGGCTGCCTGCCTCTCTGATGCTGGAGATGCACTCTGGAGCTGTGCAGAGGCTCTCTTGGTCCATCTTCCTTCAGTGGGCAGCTGTTCTGGCAGAAACAGCTGGCAGATGGTCTGTGGCTTGAAACCTAAGTATGTATGAGATGCTTCTGGGAGTAAAAAATAGGTCTTTAAAGATGGGGATAATGACTGAATCACTATTAGGGAGGTCACCATCCTCATCTTTAAAGACACCTTTTCTATAGTTTACAGAAAAAAGTGTCAGTATATCTAATGGCTGTGGGAACTGGCTTTGCTGTGACCTCCCCAGACCTTGTGGGTTGCTTGTGTGAAAATAGAGGGCTCCTTGTATGGATGCAAGAGGACTTGGCAATGGAAAAGACCTCAGGGAAGAAGATCGAGACCATCCTGGTCAACATGGTGAAACTCCGTCTCTTGGAAAAATACAAAAATTAGCTGGGCATGGTGGCACGTGCCTGTAATCCCAGCTACTCGGGAGGCTGAGGCAGGAGAATTGCTCAAACCCAGGAGGCGGAGGTTGCCATGAGCTGAGATTGTGCCATTGCACTCCAGCCTCGGCAACAGGAGTGAAACTCCATCTCAAAAAAAAAAAAAAAGACCTCAGGGAGTTGGAGAGGAAGAGGATGAAATAACAGATGCTACATTAAAGTTAGGAGAATGGCCTCCCCCATTTGAAGAGTTCCAGCACCCTAACTAGAGGTAGAGAAAAAGCCCAAAACAATACAATTTTATGACTATTGTTGTGAACTTAGATTTAACCCCAAGTTAGAGTGCTCCAGGATTCGTGAGTTTTACTCAAATTACCTAAAAAATATTAAGACTAGGGAGTAATAGGTCAACTAATGTATTTTTTTACTCAATCTCCTCTCTCTCTCTCCCCCTCACCCCATAGAATATAGATTTCTCTACACAATGGCCTAGAATGGCCTCAGGATAGTGCAGACAGGACACGTGAACTTGCAGTCCCTGGGGGTGAGGGGAGCACTCTGGTCCTCTTTGAAGTCTGCACACTGCAGTAGAAATGGCACTGGGTCTATGGTAGGGCAGGTGATCTCAGTCAGGCTTTATCGTTAACTTCCATGAGATCCCAGATAAGGCACTTTCCCTTTTCTTGGCCTCAGTGGTCACCTTTAAAAAAAGAACAGGATTGGAACACAGACTCTGTACAGTGCCTTCTATCGGTAACATCTGATTCCATGTTAGGGGTCCTAGGGTGGCCTTAGGAAAGAAGGTCAAGAATGAGGTCATCACCAAGATGTCAGCAAAAAACGCTGGATGAAAAACCAGCACCCCCAGGTTCTAGTCTCACTGCTGCTACTTACTAGAAACCTCTGTCCCACTTCCAGACTGCAAGTCCCACACTATAAAATAAAGCTTCTGATCAATAACTCTGCTTTCCACGACTTTTTTATGCCATGATTTTCTTGTGCTTTGAATTCTTTCTCACTTCAATCTACCTGCAAAATCGATTTTTGGAAAGCAGAGAGATCTGACACATTTGGAAGCATTAGCACATGGATACTCACACCTGTTCCTTCCTACAGCTTCCCAGGACACTGACGCCCTGTGACCACCACTAGTGAGGATGAGGGTCACGCAGAGGTCACCTTGTGCCTCCCTGGGGTGAGCCCTGAGCTCTGTCAGCACTGGACAGATCTGCGAGAGACTATTTTTAGTAAGGGCACTTGGGTCCTTTACCTCCTGGAGGAAGTGATGCCGAGAAACACAGACCTTTGTTCTGTTAATATAAAACAAAACCTCAGTCACCCACAATTCTCATAGCCGCTGCATTCTGGTTCATTAAATCTTCTGGTTGACTATGTGGCAAATGCTTTTTCCTTTTCTCTGGCTAAAAGTCCCTTCCAAAATGTGTAACTCCATTGCTCCTCTTTGGTAATTGGAACACATTGGTGAGAACAGAATTGTGTTTAGATGGCTACAGCTTTCCTGGGGCCTCGCTGCCATCATTTTGAATGTTGGTCCTCACTGTTTTATCTTATGGTGTGGATGGTGCCAGAGACAGCTTTGAGTATGGATCAAGCCCAGGGAAGTCCTCAGGAAGTGAATTTTTAGAAATGAGAAATAAAATAAGCATTTACTAAGCAGGGGCTGAATGTCAGACTCTGGGCCTGTGCATACTCTGCACACATTTTATTCTCTCACCCACACAATGAAGTCTCACGTTGGCCTTTTTCAGTAAATGAAACTGAGCCATAGAGAAGTTAAGACTTCTGGAAAATCTGGAACAGAACCCAGGCTCTTTTCTGATACCATCCTGCGTTCTTTGTGGTCTCTTTCTCCCAAAGCAGAACTCCAAAAACAGTTCTGATTAACTGAGCGTCCCAAATAATTCCCTCTAAGTAAAATTTTACAATAAACTCTATTTAAAGTGAGGATTTGGCAAGTTTTAAAAGCCTCAAGTATCTTGCCTTACAGACATGGAAATACCTTTGGTTAACCTGCAATTAATACATTTCCTGGGTTGTAATCCCTACCTTTTATTTCTCAACTTTTTCACTCCACTGTAGATTTCTTATATTTACGTTCAAAACTCTGACAATCTCTATTCCAGTGCTTTGCACAAAGGTCCTAAATAAGTATTTGTTGAAAGAATAAGGAAATTGATAATGTTGCATGTTATATGTAGTGTATATATAGATCTATAATACATGATACTTACATGGCTTTATGTCTTTGGTGTTATTTAGTAAATACCACATGATTAAATTTTAAATAAAAATAGAACTCTAGTTGACTAGGAAGGGGAGTCTTAGAGCCCAATATAGAGGAATTAAAATTAATACAATATAGTGAGATGACACCTGCCAACCCATGGGTAAAATGACATAGTCTCCACATCCACCTCTACCACAATTAGCTATATGACCTTGAACCAACCATGTAGGCTCTCCGACCTCAGTTTTCTGCTGGTAGAATGAAGAAGGGGCCACTTCCAGCAGCTTTCTTTCCAGTTCTTACACCCCTCTCTAAACATCTGGGAGCGCAGGCAGCATAATGCCCTGTTAACAGGCTCATTTTTGTTGTTAACAATGGAACCAGAAACGAACTCAAAACACACCTTTCCCTCTTGTGATATTTAAGAAATTCAAGGTGACTGGTGTAATTAACTTCTCTCCATGGGCCTTTCAAGACCCAACAAAACCTTCTCAGGAAAGCAGTTGTTTTAATTTGCAGATATGTGTCCTGCCTAGTTCAATTCAGCCTTTTTCTGAACTACCTGGCATCTGTTGACTTTGCAGAGGTGGGTCCCACAGTCACCGTTTGCTGTTTGATGTGTTGAGTACAAAGAGAAAAGGACTCTGAAAAGTAATTCCCTATCAGATTGAGCATGCTCAGGCATTGGAAGGCAGATGGAGGCACAGCGGGTGGATAAATAATGACCCCACGCTGAATGAACAGTTGACAAAGAAAGGTCAGAAATGAAATGGTAAAGAAGGAAAGCACAAGGAACACCAAACATCTGTCTAAAAGACACAGGGGAAAAAGAAAGTGTCTTTCCTCTACAGATACCACGTGGGTCTGTGTACTGACTTACCAATCAGCAGCTGTTCAGCGTTTCCACTGTCCATTGTGCAGGAGACAAGTTTATTACCAAACTACAGCAAATGTCTCTACACTCAACCTCTAACCAAACAAACCTTTTGTTTTATCTTCTCATCTTCGCCAGCAGTTACAACACAGGATAAAACCTGGTTTCTGTGGGGTATCTAGCCTCTCAGATTATAATGTAGTAAGTTTTTAGCAAATTAAAGATTGTCAAGGATTTTTGTTCCCTTTTTTTTTTGGAGACAGAATCTCGCTCTGTCAACAGGCTGAAGTGCAGTGGTGCAATCTCAGCTCACTGCAACCTCTGACTCCCTGGTTCAAGGGATTCTCCTGCCTCAGCCTCCCGAGTAGCTGGGATTATAGGCACGTGCCACCATGCCCAGCTAATTTTTGTATTTTTAGTAGAGACGGGGTTTCACCATGTTGACCAGGATGGTCTCGATCTCTTGACCTTGTGATCCGCCAGCCTCAGCCTCCTACAGGGCTGGGATTACAGGTGTGAGTCATTATGCCTGGCCCTGTTCCAGTCTTGATTCAGTTTGTTGCAGTCTTTCCTCCTTTTCCATCATGTGGCTAACTGATAGGACAAGCAACTAATCCTAAACCCACTCCCATCATATAAAACCGCACCACGTGGTTTCATAACATCTTATTTTTTGTTTCCTTGATTTTTCCCCCTAAATGGCCATTGATAACAAAGGAAGTTGTCAGGAAATTCAGGCAGTGCCAGAAGTTCATAGCCCAGCATTCTTCCTATTTCCCTCTACCCCAAGGTGATATTAAACCATAAAACAAAATTTCCCATTTCTGGAGCTCACATGCAAGGCATGCTGAGTCCTCTGCACTGGCCATAGAGACAGAAAAAAGATGTAACAGCAGAGACAGGAATAAAGTGATGGGCATAATCAATATTTCTCCATGGTCATCACGTTAAGTGAAATCAGCTAGGCACAGAAGGACAAATGTGGTAGGTATTTACAGAACATTTCACCCAATGACTGCAGAATACACATTTGTTTCCTCAGCACTTGGACCGTTTTCAGTGATAGACCATATGTTAGGACACAAAACAAGTCTTAAAACATCCAAAAAATTTGAAATACTATCAAGCATCTTCTCTGATAATAATAAAACAAAACTAGAAATCAATAACAAGAGGAATTGCAGAAACTAAATAGATAACTGGAAATTAAACAATATGTTTCTGAATGACCAGTGGGTTGGTAATGAAATTCAGAAGGAAATTAAAAATTATTGAAACAAATGATAATGAAAACAACATAGCAAAAAGCAGCAAAAGCAGTACTAACAGGGAAGTTTATAGCTCTAAGTGCCTACATCAAAAAAGAAGAAAAACTTCAAATAAACAACCTAACTGTGTATCTTGAAGAACTAGAAAAGCAAGCACAAACCAAATCTAAAATTAGTAGAAGAAAAGAAATAATAAATAACAGAGCAGAAATAACAATCAAAATATCACTGAAACAGTTGCGTTTTTGAAAAGTTAAACAAAATAGAAAAACCTCTATGCAGTCTAAGAAAAAAAAAACAAAATCCAACTAAAATCAGACAAAAAAAGAGACATTAAAACTGACACCACTGAGGCCAGGTAGAGTGGCTTATGCTGTAATCCCAGCACTTGGGAAGGCAGAGGTATATCACTTGCAGTCAGGAGTTTAAGACCAGTGTGGCCAACATGGTGAAACCCCATCTCTACTAAAAATACAAAAGGAAAAAAAGAAGTAGCCAAGCCTAATGGTGTTCATCTGTAGCCCCAGCTATTTGGGAGGCAGAGGCAGGAGAATCACTTGAGCCTGGGAGGCAGATGTTGCAGTGAGCTGAGATTGTACCACTGCACTCCAGCCTGGGTGACAGAGTGGGACTCTGAAATAAAGATAAACAAAAGAAAGGAAGGAAAAGAAAAGAAAATTAAAGAAAGAAAGAGAGAGAAAGAAAATGAACCATGATACCACTGAAATTCAAAGGATTATTACTAGCTACTATGTGAAACTATGTGCCAATAATTTGGAAAATCTAGAAGAAAAGGAAAAATCCCTAAACACACACAACCTATCAATGTTGAACCATGAAGAAATTCAAAAGCTGAACAGACCATTAACAAGTAATGAGATAAAAGCCATAAATAAAAGTCTCCCAATAAAAGCCTGGAACCTGACTGACTTCACTGCTGAATTCTACCAAACATTTTTTAAAGAAAACTACCAATCCTACTCAAACAAATCCAAAAAATGGAGAAGGGAATACTTCCAAACTCATTCTATGAGGCCACTATTACCCTAATACTGAAACCAGATAAAGACACACCAAAGAAAGACAACTACAGGCAAGATCCCTAATGAATATTGATGTAAAATTCCTCAACACAATATTAGCAAACCAGATTCAACAGTATATTAGAAAGATCATACATCATGGCCAAGTGAGATTATCCCTGGGATGCAAGGATGGTTCAACATACCAAATCAATATGATACATCATGTCAACAGAGTAAAGGACAAAAACTACATTATCATTTCTATTAATCCTAAAAAAAAAAACATTCTATAAAATTCAACATTCCTTCAGGACAAAATTCATCAAAAAAACTAGGTATAGAAGGAACATACCTCACCACAATAAAAGCTACATATGACAGGCCCACATCTAGTATCATACTGAATGGGGAAAATCTGAAAGCCCTTTCTCTAAGAACTGAAACATGACAAGAATGCCCACTTTCTTGAATAACATACTTTGAATAACATATTACTCAACACATTACTAGAATTCCTAGCAAGAGCAATTAGACAAGACAAAGCTATAAAGAGCATTCAAATTGGAAAGGAAGAAGTCAAATTATCTTCATTTATAGATGATATGATATTTTGTTTGTTTGCATTTGTTTTAAGACAGGATCTCATTCTGTCACCCAGGCTGCAGTGCAGTGGCACAATCACAGCTTATTAAAATCTCTGCCTCTTGGGCTCAAGTGATTCTTGTGCCTCAACCTCCTGAGTAGCTGGGATTACAGTCACATGTCACCATGCCTGGCTAATTTCTTTTTTTTTTTCTTTCTGTAGAGACAGGGTTTCACCACATTGCCCAAGCTGGTCTTGAACTCCCGAGCTCAAGTGTTCTGCCTGCCTCAGCCTCCCAAAGTGCTGGGATTACAGACATGAGCCACTGTGCCCCACCTGATCTTATATTTGGAAAAGCCTAAAGACCACACACGTGCGTGTGCGCGCGCACACACACACACACACACACACACAGCTAGTAGAACTCATAAACAAATTCAGTAAAGTAGAAGGATACAAAATCAACATAGAAAAATCAGTAGCATTTCTTTCTTTCTTTCTTTCTTTTTAATGAAACATAGAGATAGCATTTATAGTTGCTAGATTACAGTATCAGTTAGATTTACATCTTTGCCAGGGCTGTGGCTCGTAAGAACATTTTTGGGAAGGAGTGGAATCTGGATAACTGAGAAGAGGGTTTCCAAGAGAATCCTGGGCCTTAGGAGACTCTGGTTCTCCAAACTGCTCTAAGCGTATCACACTACCCTTTCCTGAGGGGAGAAAACTGGCAGTTCTCCCTCATTCTCAGTGGCAGAGACCACTGGTTTTCCCTAAATGTTCTTTCTCACTTTCTTCTAGAAGAATAGAATTTATCAGCAGAATTTCTATATGCCAACGATGAACACTCTAAAAAGAAATCAAAAAAGTAATCCTATTTACAACAGCCACAGATAAAATTAAATACCTAGGAATTAACCAAATAAGTGAAAGATTGCCATAATGAAAACAAGAAAACACTGATGAAAATAATTGAAGAGGACACCAAAAAAGTGGAAAGTGGAAAGATACTCCATGTTCATGAATTGGAAGACCCAGTATTGTTACAATGTCCATACTAACCAAGGCAATCTATAGATTCAAGGCAATTCCTATTGAAATATCAATGGCATTGTTTACAGAAATAGAAAAACAATTCTAAAATGTATATGGAACCACAAAAGACCCAAAATAGCCAAAGCTTTTCTGAGCAAAAAGGACAAAATTGGACAAATCACAATACCTGACATCAAATTATACTACAGAGCTCTAGTAATGAAAAAAGCATGGTACTGGCATAAAAACAGACACATAGGCCAATTGAACAGAACAAAGAATGCAGAAACAATTCCACACACCTATGGTAAACTAACTTTTAATAATGGTGCCAAGAATATGAAGTGGCGAAAAGACAGTCTCTTTAATAAATGGTGCTGAAAAAACTGGATATCCATATGCAGAAGAATGAAACTAGACCCTTACCTTTTTCCTTATACATAAATCAAATTAAAACGGATTAAATAATTAAATCTACAACCTCAAACTATAAAACCACTACATGAAAACATTGGGAAAACTCTCCAGGACATCAGTCTGCACAAAGATTTCTTGAGTAATACCCTATAAGCACAGGAAACTAAAGCAAAAATGAACAAATGGAATCACATCAAGTTAAAACTTTTGTGCACAGCAAAAGAAACAGTCATCCAAGTAAAGAGACAACTGACAGAATGGGAGAAAATACTTGCAAACCACCCATCTGACAAAGGATTAATAACCAAAATATATAAGGAGTTCAAATAATTCTATAGGTAAAAATATAATCCAGCTTAAAAATGACCAAACTATTTAATACACATTTCTCAAAAGAAGACATACAAATGGTAAATAGAAATATGAAGAGTTGCTCAATGTCACTGATCATCAGAGAAATGCAAATCAAAACTACAGTGAGACATCATCTCACCCCAGTTAAAATTGCTTATATCCAAGGCCGGGCGCGGTGGCTCAAGCCTGTAATCCCAGCACTTTGGGAGGCCGAGGCGGGTGGATCACGAGGTCATGAGATAGAGACCATTCTGGTCAAAATGGTGAAACCCCGTCTCTACTAAAATACAAAAAAAATTAGCTGGGCATGGTGGCGCGTGCCTGTAATCCCAGCTACTTGGGAAGCTGAGGCGAGAGAATTGCCTGAACCCAGGAGGCGGAGATTGCGGTGAGCCGAGAATTGCGCCATTGCACTCCAGCCTGGGTAACAAGAGCGAAACTCCGTCTCAAAAAAAAAAGAAAAAGAAAAAACAAACGATTCCATCAGAAAGTGGGTTAAGGGCGTGAACGGACAATTCCCAAAAGAAGATACACAAATGACCATCAAACGTGGAAAAACGTTCAACGTCGCTAATGACCGGGAAAATGCAAATCAAAACCTCACTCCTGGAGAAACTGCCATAATCCAAAAAACAAACAAACAAAAAATAGATGTAGACGTGGATGCATTGAAAACACTTTGGCCGGGTGTGGTGGCTGACGCCTGTAATCCCAGCACTTTGGGAGGCTGAGGTGGGAGGATCACTTGAAGTCAGGAGTTCAAGACCAGCCTGGCCAAGATGATGAATCCCCGTCTCTACTAAAAATACAAAAATTATCCAGGCACGGTGGCAGTCACCTGTAATCCCAGCTATGCTGGAGGTTGAGGCAGGAGAATCACTTGAATCCAGAAAGTGAAGGTTGCAGTGAGCCAAGATGGTGCCACTGCACTCCAGCCCGGAGGTGACACTCAACAGAGTGAGACTCAGTCTCAAAAAAACAAAAGCAAAACAAATTTTAAAAAGGAAACACTTTTACACTGCTGGTGAGAATGTAAACTAGTGCAACCACTGTGGAAAACAGTGTGAAGATTCCCTAAAGAACTAAACATAGATCTACTGTTTGATCCAGCAGTCTCACTACTGAGTGTCTACCCAGATGGGGGAAAAACTCATTATACAGAAAGATACTCACAGTCATGTTTATAGCAGTACAATTTGCAATTGCAAAAACCAGCCCAAATGCCCATCAGTCAACCAGTGGATAAAGAACATGTACTATATAAATACCATGGAATACTACTCAGCCATAAAAAGAATGAAATAATGGAATTCACCACAACTTGGATGGAGTTGGAGACCATTACTCTAAGTGAAGTAACTCAGGGAAGAAAAACCAAACATCGCGTGTTCTCACTCATATATGGCAGCTCAGCTATGAGGACACAAAGGCATAAAAATGATACACTGGATGTGGGGGACTCGTGGGAAAGGGTGGGACACAGCAAGGTTAGAAGCCTACATGTCAGGTACAGTGCCCACTGCTCAGACCGTGGGTGTGCCAAAATCTCAGAAATCGCTACTGAAGAACTTGTTCATGGAACCAAACACCACCTGCTCCCCACAAAAACCTATTGAAATAAAATTTAAAAATAAAAATAAATAAAGGCCGGGCGCGGTGGCTCAAGCCTGTAATCCCAGCACTTTGGGAGGCCGAGGCGGGTGGATCACGAGGTCATGAGATCGAGACCATTCTGGTCAAAATAGTGAAACCCCGTCTCTACTAAAGATACAA
>CAUYOR010183440.1:0-31937 GCA_963573925.1 Callimico goeldii
GCTCACTGCAACCTCCACCTCCTGGGTTCAGGCAATTCTCCTGCCTCAGCCTCCTGAATAGCTGGGATTACAGGCACGCACCACCATGCCCAGCTAATTTTTTGTATTTTTAGTAGAGACGGGGTTTCACCATGTTGACCAAGATGGACTCGATCTCTTGACCTCGTGATCCACCTGCCTCGGCCTCCCAAAGTGCTGGGATTACAGGCTTGAGCCACCACGCCCGGCCCTAGAGCATTTTTTTAATGCATTAGTAAATGAAGTGTCCTCCAGGGTATATGACTGAGAACTACCTTGGAGTTGGGGTGGTTGTAGGGATGTGACAGCCATGATGAAACATTCTAACACTTTAATATCCTTAAGTCTTTGGATTGCTTTCTCTTCATCACACCGGGAAGCTCTGACATCTCAATCTCATTTAATGAGACAAGTTAGTCTAGGTCTCAGTTAAGCAAGCAAGCAAATTGTTATAGTCAGTCTTAGCTTTCGGGCTACAACATTAAATCTGCAATCTTCACTGATAAATTCAGTCCGATCCAGAATTATATTACGTCTTCCTGGCTCTAATATCTTAACACTTATTCTTACACATATTCCCCGGGATATACAAGCCATGTCTTCCTAAGTAGTCTTCATATGGTATTAGAAATATCTCTGTAGTTGCTTATCTGGAGGCAATGAAGGGTGGCAGAGGTGAGCCTGGAGAAGAATATGAGTATCCCTTGTTAAGTCCATTTCTTCTGGTGACATTACCACAGAATCTTCAATCGGGGGAAAGAAAGCAAGTGTCTTCAGACAGGGGAGGAGGAACTGCCTTCTTTTACAAGCAAGGCCTGAGGATATTGGGGGATTCAGGGTTGTCAGTTCGTCCAATCACACACAAATATTCCTCTTTTAAACTTATTTCCCTATCGATACCACATCTTTTATGTTAGAGACTTGATGGGGTTCTGGGTTCAACTTTCATGGAATTCTACCCACAACTACAAGCAATAATCTTTTAGGGCTACTTTAGAAGTTTGCTGCTTCCCTGAATGTTCTTTGAGCAGAGAACACTAAGTGTTGAAAACAGTAAATTTGTAATTTTTTTCCTTTGATCTCTCCAGCATAGTCAGAAACAGGCATCCCCATCCACAGTATTTAAAGTCGTCCTTGCTATAGTACCAGCAAAGCACAGTGCAACTTCGTTCCCTAAAACCTTTCTCCAGTGAGCACTTTATCCCAGGCAAGCACAGGGGATAACACGTGTTCACGAGGCCACTGCTTTCCATAGATTAACAGCAACTATTTTCACCAGCAATGAGGTCTTCACTGCATTCGGGCTCAAAGAAGTCAACAGCATTCCACAATCAGGAGTCTGTTTCCTGGGACCCCAATCAAGCTATCAACTACATATATTGAGGTACATTTTGGAAAAAAGAGACTTGAGTCTGGAAACTACTTACAAAAGTGTTTGGAAGGTGGCAGTCCAAAATTCCGCAAGAGCAGACAGCAAGCACCATGTCAGGCATGGAGGAACAAAACGTAGAAAGCAGAGACTGCCAGATCCCAGGAGCCTCTGCACAGCCTGGAATGCTGGTTGTCCATTTTCTTTCTTTTCCATTTCTTCTTGTAACACCAAGCTTCTGTCTGTGATCACTTTCCTTCTGCATGATGTACATACATTCTTAGCAGTTTTTTTCCCAGTGAAGGTCTCTTAGTATTAAGCTGCCTCAGGTTTTGTTTTAAAATGTCTTCATTACAACCTCATTCTTGAAAGACACTTTTGCAGAGTATAATATTCTATGGTAGCAGCTTTAATTTTTAATTTTGAAATAATTTCAGACATACAAAAAAGCTGCAAAAATAGTACAAAGATATCCCAATGTCCTTCACCCAGCTTCTCCAAATGTGAACATTTTACATAATCATAGCACAATGGAGATGAGGCTGGCACCATGGCCGAATAAAAACAGCTCCCAGAGAGATCAATGCAGAAAGCGGGTGATTTCGGCATTTCCAACTGAGGTACCAGATTCATCTCATTAGGACTGACTGGACAGTGGGTGCAGCTCACAGAGGGCGAGCTGGAGCAGGGTGGGGCATCGCCTGACCCGGGAAGCACAAAGAACTCCCTCTCCAGGCCAAGGGAAGCAGTTAGAAATTGTACCGTGTCTCTGGCCCAGATACCATGCTTTTCCCACAGTCTTGACAACCTGCAGACCAGGGGATTCCCTCCGGTGCCCACACCACCAGGGCCCTGGGTTTCAAGCACAAAACTGGGCGGCCATTGGGCAGACACCAAGCCAGCTGCAGGGGCTTTTTCCCATAACCCAGTGGCACCTGGAATGCCAGCGAGACAGAACCATTCACTCCCCTGGAAAGGGGGCTGAAGTCAGGGAACCAAGTGGTCTGGCTTAGCAGGTTCCACCCCCACAGAGGTCCACTGGCTTGAGATTCTCACTGCTAACACAGCAGCCTGAGCTCGACCTGGAATGCCCAAGCCTGGTCGGGAGAGGGGCACCTGCCATTGCTGAAGCTTCCGTAGGCAGTTTAACCCTTACAGTATAAACAAAGCCTTCAGGAACTTTGAACTGGACGGAGGCTACCACAGCTCAGCAAGGCCACTGCAGCGAGACTGCCTCTCCTCTACGGGCAGGGCATCTCTGAAAAAAGGCAGCAGCCCCAGTCAGGGACTTATAGATAAAATCCCCATCTCCCTGGGACAGAGCACCTGGGGGAAGCGTTGGTTGTGGGCGCAGCTTCAGCAGACTTAAATGTCCCTGCCTGGCAGCTCTGAAGAGAGCAGTGGATTTCCCAGCACAGTGTTTGAGCTCTGATAAGAGACAGACTGCCTCCTCAAGTGACTCCCTGACCCTCATGTCTCCTGACTGGGAGATACCTCCCAGTGGAGGCCAACAGACACCCCATATACAAGAGCTCTGGCTGGCATCTGGCAGGCACCCCTCTGGGATGAAGCTTCCAGAGGAAGAAACAGGCAACAATCTTTGCTGTTCTGCAGCCTCTGCTGGTGATACCCAGAGAAACAGAGTCTGGAGTGAACCCCCAGCAAACTCCGGCAGACCTGCAGCACAGGGGCCTGTTAGAAGGAAAACAGTCTTTCTCCTAACAAACAGAAAGAAACAGTATTAACATCAACAAAAAGGACGTCCACTCAGTGACTCCATCCAAAGCTCACCAACTTCAAAGACCAAAGGTTGGTAAATCCACGAAGATGGGGAGAAACCAGCAGAAAAAGGCTGAAAATTCCAAAGATGAGAACACCTCTTCGCCTACAAAGGATCACAACTCCTCGCCAGCAAGGGAACAAAACTGGACAGAGAATGAGTTTGACAAATTGACAGAAGTTGGCTTCAGAAGGTGGGTAATGACAAACTCCTCCCAGCTAAAGGAGCATATTCTAATTCAATGCAAGGAAGCTAAGAACCTTGAAAAAAGGTTAGACAAATTGCTAACTACAATAACCAGCTCAGAGAAGAACAGAAATGACCTGATGGAAAACAGAGTGAGAACTTGGTGAAGCGTATGCAGGTATATATATCCAAACCGACCAAGAAGAAAGGACAACAGAGACTGAAGATCAACTCAATGAAATAAAGCAAGAAGACAAGATTAGAGAAAAAACAGTGGCAAGAAACGAAGCCTCCAAGAAATATGGTATCGTGTGAAAACACCCAATCTATGTTTGACTGGTATACCTGAAAGTGACGGGGAGAATGGAACCAAGTTGGGAAACACTCTTCAGGATGTTATCCAAAAGAACTTCCCCAACCTAGCAAGGCAGGCCAACATTCAAACTCAGGAAATAAAGAGAACACCACAAAGATATTCCTCAAAAAGAGCAACCCCAAGACACATAATTGTCAGATTCACCAAGGTTGAAATGAGTGAAATGAAAGAAAAAACATTAAGGACAGCCAGAGAGAAAGGTCGGGTTACCCACAAAGGGAAGCCCATCAGACTAACAGTGGATCTCTTGGCAAAAACCCTACAAGCCAGAAGAGAGTGGGGGCCAATATTCAACATTCTTAAAGAAAAGGATATTCAACACAGAATTTCATAGCCAGCCAAACTAAGCTTTATAAGCTAAGGAGAAACAAAATCCTTTCCAGACAAGCAAATGTTGAGAAATTTTTGTCACTGCCAGGCCTGCCTTACAAGAGCTCCTGAAGGAAGCACTAAACATGGAAAGGAACAAATGGTACCAGCCACTGCCAAATAATACCAAATTGTAAAGACCATCGATGCTGTAAAGAAACTGCATCAACTAATGGGCAAAATAACCAGCTAGCATCATAATGACAGGATCAAATTCACATAAAACAGTATTAACCCAAACTGTAAAAGAGCTAAATGCCTCAGTTAAAAGACACAGACTGGCAAATTGGATAAAGAGTCAAGACCCATTGGTGGGCTGTATTCAGGAGACCCGTCTCACGTGCAAAGACACACATAGAGTCAAAATTAAGGGATGGAGGAATATTTACCAAGCAAATGGAAAGTAAAAAAAAAGTAGGGGTTGCAATCCTAGTCTCTGATAAAAACAGATTTTAAACCAACAAAGATCAAAAGAGACAAAGGAGGGCATTACATTACAGACAAAGGAGAGAAAAAAAAAATCGATGCGACAAGAAGAGCTAACTATCCAAAGTATATATGCACCCACTATAGGAGCACCCAGAGTCATAAAGCAAGTCTGTAGAGACCTACAGAGACTTTGACACCCACATAACAATAGTGGGAGAGTTTAACACCCCACTCTCAATATCAGACAGATCAATGAGACAGAAAATTAACAAGGATATCCAGGACTTGAACTCAGCTCTGGACCAAGTGGACCTAACAGACATCTACAGAACTCTCCACCTCAAATCAACAGAAAGTACATTCTTCTCAGCACCACATCACACTTATTCTAAAATTGACCACATAATTGGAGGTAAAACACTCCTCAGCAAATGCAAAAGAATGGAAATCATAACCAACAGTCTCTCAGACCACAGCATAATCAAATTAGAACTCAGGATTAAAAAATTCAGTCAAAACCACATAATTACATGGAAACAGAACAACCTGCTCCTGAATGACTACTGAGTAGATAACGAAATGAAGGCAGAAATAAAGAAGTTCTTCAAAACCAATGAGAACAAAGACACAATGTACCAGAATCTCTGGGACACATTTAAAGCAGTGTTTAGAGGGAAATTTAAAGCACTAAATGCTGACAAGAGAAAGCATGAAAGATGTAACATCATCATCCTAACATGATTAAAAGAACTAGAGAAGCAAGAGCAGATACATTCAAAAGCCAGCAGAAGTAAGTAAGAGCAGAGCAGAATTACAGGAGACAGAGACACAGAAAACACTTCAAAAAATCAATGAATCCAGGAGCCGGTTTTCTGAAAGGATCAACGAAATAGATCACTAGCCAGACTAATAAAGAAAAAAAGAGAGAAGAATCAAATAGATGCAATAAAAAATGATAAAGGTGATATCACCACCAATCCTGGAAAAATACAACTACAATCAGAGAATACTATAAACACCTCTACACAAATAAACTAGAAAATCCAGAAGAAATGGATACATTCCTGGACCCATACACCCTCCCAAGATTAAATCAGGAAGAAGTAAAATCCCTGAACAGACCAAGAGCAAGTTCTGAAATTGAGGCAGTAATTAATAGCCTACCAAGCAAAAAAAGTCCAGGACTAGACGGATTCACAGCCAGATTCTACCAGAGGTCCAAAGAGGAGCTGATACCATTCCTTCTGAAACTATTCCAAATGACAGAAAAAGAGGGAATCCTCCCTTTTTTATTTTTTTGAGATCAGCATCACCCTGATACTAAAACTTGGCAGACACAAAACAAGAAAATAAAATTTCAGGTTACTATCACTGACGAACATTAGTGAGAAAATCCTCAATTATATACTGGCAAACCAAATCCAGCAGCACATCAAAAAGCTTATCCATCACCAGCAAGTCGGCTTCATCCCTGGGATGCAAGGCTGGTCCAACGTATGTAAATCAATAAACGTAATCCATCACATAAACAGAACCAATGACAAAACTCACATGATTATCTCACTAGATGCAAAAATGGCCTTCGACAAAATTCAACAGTGCTTCATGCTAAACACTCTGAATAAACTAGGTATTCATGGAACATCTCAAAATAATAAAAGCTATTTTTGAAAAACCCATAGCCAATATCATACTGAATAGGCAAAGACTGGAAGCATTCCCTTTGCAAACCAGCACAAGACAAGGATGCCCTCTCTTACCACTTTTATTCAACATAGTATTGGAAGTTCTGGCCAGGACAATCAGGCAAGAGAAAGAAATAAAGGGGATTCAATTAGGAAAAGAGGAAGTCAAATTGCCTCTGTTTGCAGATGACACGATTGTCTATTTAGAAAACCCATCAACTCAGCCGCAAATCTCCTTAAGCTGATGAGCAACTTCAGCAAAGTCTCAGGATACAAAATCAGTGTGCAGAAATCACAAGCATTCCTGTACACCAATAACAGACTAACAGAGAGTCAAGTCATGAGTGAACTCCCATTCCCAATTGCTACAAAGAGAATAAAATACCTGGGAATACATCTTACGAGGGATGCGACGGACCGCTTCAAGGACTACAAACCACTGCTCAAGTAAACAGGAGAGGTCACAAACAGTTTGCAAATTTACCTGAGGGCTGGTCTTTCGGCATTGTGCTACAGGGTCTTTTTTTGGTTTCTCCTTTTATTTACAATTTACAGCACTTTTCAAGATATCCCTGGGCCATTTTTCCTTATAGTAAGTGTTTAGCCAATATGGACAGGATATCCTTGAAGTCTCACTACCTTATGGAGCTCATGAGCCTTAACTTTTGACCCTTTTTCCTCCAAAGTTTCCTAAGTTCAAGCATGTGGCACTGACAAATGCCTTTAGTGGGCAAGCAGCTTTGGGGCTCTACCACCGAATAGTTCACTAACCCGTCTGTTACAAGCCGTCATCCAAATATTAGCCTGAAACTTCTCTACTGCCTTTTAATCTCTCCAGTGTTTTACAAGTTATTTTGCATTTTTCAGCATATGTCATCGTTGTTGACAGACAGTTGTATCACAAAGCTCAGCATTCTATAATCCACAGCCATAAAGTCTCCAATCAGTGTTATGGAATCTTACTGCAAATTATGAACGGAGAACCAACAGTCACCAGATAGCTAAGGAAAAAATAAATATATACATGTTCTTATATATATATGAGATGAAGCCCAGTACAAACAAAGCAGGTGGCAATATGATAGAAACAAACTATGCAATGAGAAAAGAATCAACCTTTACTCCGCCATCATTAGTATCCCTAGAAAGAGTATATTGAATCCACAAAACAAGAACAAGGTGATTTTTTAATGGCAAGATAAAATCTCTTGAAAATTAAAAATAATGCTAGCAAAAGTGAAAAAGTCCTATTAAAAAGTTTGAAAGGTAAAATGGAGGGAATCCTTAATAAAGTATAGCAAACATACAAAGAGACAAGAAAATTAGAGGATAAAATCATCAAGCACCTTCCTAAGGAAGTATTCTGGGGGAGCGAAATTCGGGAGACTTACAACTTTATTCTACATTTACTTTCAAAACGCCAGGTTGGCATTTAGCTTTATAATTCTAGGACTGTAAATAATTTTCCCTCAGAATTTTAAAGGTTTTTCTCCATTATATCCTAAATTTCATGATTGTTTTTGATAAATCTGATAGCTTTCTTCTTGATCTTTTCTAAGAAACTCTCCTTTATTTCCCCTGTGGAAACTTGCAAGACCTTTTTGTTTACTGGGTTCTGAAATTTCATGATTATGTGTCTTCAGATGGATTTAGTTTTATTAACTGTACCAGACAATCAAGGTCCACTTCAATTTGAAAAAATGACATCCTTTAGTTCTGTGATTTTGTCTTGCATTTATCTTTGTTTATTTTCTTTCCTCCATTTCTCTATTCTCCCTGAAACTCCCATTAATCATAGGATGCTAGTAATAGTAGGGTTATATTTTGTTTTGTAAAGAGCATAAGAAAGCATGCTCATGTTCAGAGTTCTGAGTGGAGGGAAAATAGTAGATACAATTTACTAATTTTTAATTTTTGCACTTGAATTAATACTAGCATGTGTTACAAGGATATAAAAGAAAATAAGATTAACATATATTTATCCTAGGCTGCTGAAAAAATGAGCCACATAGCAGGAGGAAATGAAAAACTTGACAGGTTTCTCAGTCCAAGTTATATTTTATATACATGGACACAAAACTAAGCACACTGAAAATAAATTCACAATTAAAATTACAAAGTACTAGAGGAAGCTATCCACTACAAGGAAAAAAGAAACATAGTAAGCACGAAGACTACATGCCGGACACAGTGGCTCACGCCTGTCATCCTAGTACCTTGGGAGGCTGAGGCAGGAGGATCACGAGGTCAGGAGATAGAGACCATCCTAGCCAACATGGTGAAACCCTGTCTCTACTAAAAAAAAAAAAATGAGCTGGGTGTGGTAGTGCATGCCTTTAGTCCCAGCTACTCAGGAGGCTGAGGCATTCCAGCCCGGTCACAGAGCAAGACTCTGTCTCAAAAAAAAAAAAAAAAAAAAGAAGAAGAAGAAGACTACAATACTCCCAAACTTTTCATAGTAGAAGAAAATTAAAAAGAATTTAAAGTATACAACTATATGTAAGGAAGAAACCATAAGACCTTCTGACAAATAAAGAATGTTTAGCAACAAAAATTATATAGTTGAAAGGTTCAGTGACGAGGAGAAAAGCAAATTCAATAAATGAAAATCTCAGTAGTAAAGTAGAAAACAGAGCTGAAGAAATTAACCAGAATAAAAGATACAGACGTAGAGATGAAAATTTGAAAGAAACATGAAATGACAATGTTTAAAATCTACTTAACGAATTCTAGAATGAGAGAATAGAAAAAAAGTGAGGCAAGGTACATATTTGAAGTGAGAATTTTTGAGAAATGTCTAGCATTGATGAAAGACTTGAAGCTTCCAATTCAGAAAAACAAAACACAAACCCAGAGGAGGTTGGGTTGTGGTATTCCTCACAACATAGCTTTGGAGCAAAAAGCTAATTTCAGAGCAGAAATGTGGCGACTCAGCACATACTGATCACACTGGTATTTCTTCATCCAGAAGCAGCTGGCCTGACAGAATGGCGAAATGATAGGACCCACTTACGTCATTAGCTAGGAGACTGCCCTATGAGAGTGTGTCCTGTGAAATTTGCTTATGCTCTGAATCAAGTGACATACAAAAAGCTGTTTCTCTTACAGGCAAAATACATGTTCTAGGAACCAGGCAGGGGGTCCGGGGTTGGGAGAGGCCTCTCACAATTACAGTTAATAATCTATTTGCAGAATTTTTGCTTCCTTTCCCTGTAACTTTTGGGTCTGTTGGTTTAAATGTCTTGGTTCTAAGAGAGGAACAACTCCTCCAAGGCATACAGCCATGGTTCGTTCCATTACTATGAAGTTGAGACTCACTTAACTGAGACTAGCCGCTACGGGCTCTTCAAGATTCGGAATCAACAGGTGGAGGAACAGATCACTGCTCTGGCTGGGTTGAGTTTTCCTCCTATCGAATTGCTGCTGTACAGTGGGGTGAAGGAGAAGCATGCCTGACCCCAGGGATTCTCTGAAGTACCTCTTGGTAATTGTATTATCTTGTTCAATGGAAAAGGAAGCAATTCAAAAAGGCAAGAACGCTAAAGACAGACAGTTCAGAAGTAAAAACTGAATCACTCTGCCAGCTTAAAAACACAAAACTAAACTAAAATAAACTAAAACCTTAGCCAGGCAAGGGGCTACTTGAAGACTAAAAGGTCACAGAACTGACAGAAGAAGAATTTTAAAATATAAACTCAACTCATGAACATTTAAAAATCAAGAACCTTACGAGGAAAGTTGGTGATGCTTTACGAGTGGAGTCTGGTTTATCACACTTTCTTGGGACGGGGGTGGCTCTGCGGCCCAGGCTGGAGTGCAGTGGGCGATCTTGGCTCACTGTAACCTTTGCCTCCTTGGTTCAAGTGATCCTTGGGCCTCAGACTTCTGAGTGGCTGGGACTACAGGTGTGTGCCACCACACTCAGCTCAGTTTGTATCTTTTGTAGGGACAGAGTTTCACCATGCTGACCAGCTTGGTCTTGAACTCCTGGCTCAAGTGATCCTCCCAGCTTGGCCTCCCAAAGTGCATGAGGTACCAAGCCTGGCCTAGGGTAGAGTTCTTAATGTTTTCGAAAATGCTATCCAAAGGAACTCAGGGCAAAAACTAAAGCAAAGTCAAAAAACAAATGGCACACTGGGAGACTAGATAACACAGATAAGTGAAATCTCCCTAATACACGAGAACCAAAGGTCGGGGGGAAAAGACCAAAAAATCTGAGAGAAAAACAGACAAAAGCCATGTAAAGATTATTCACAAAAATACAGACATAAGGAAAATAAACTGTCAACAAAGTAAACAGAAAACCTACAGAATGGGAGAAAATAAGGGCAAACTGTGTGTCTGAAAAAGGTCTAATACCCAGCATCAACAAGGAACTTAAAGTTATAAGAAAAAAGAACCCCAGAAAAAGTGAGCAAAGGACAGCAACAGACAGTTTTCCAAAGAGGACATACATGTGGCCAACATTATAGGAAAAAGAGGTCAACATCACTAGTCATCAGAGAAATGCAAATCAAAACCGCAATGAGATACAACCCACACCAGTCAGAATGGCTATTACTAAAAAGAAAAAAAAATAGCAGATAATGGAGAGGTTGTAGAAAAAAGAATCCTTTGACACTGTTGTGGGAATATCAATTAGTTCAACAACTGTGGAAGACAGCACGGCGATTCCTCAAAGACTTAAAAACAAATACCATTTGACCCAGCAAATATACCCAGTACATGCCCAAGGAATATAAATTGTTCTACCATAAAGACATACACATGCATAAGTTCACTGCAGCATGATTCACAGTAACAAAGACGTGGCATCAACCTATCTGCCCATCAGCGGAAGACTGGATAAAGAAAATGTGGTACATACACAACAAGGAATACTATGCAGCCATCAAAAAAAATGGGATCATGTCCTTTGCAGGAACATGGATGGAGCTGGGGGCTATTATCTTTAGCAGACTAATGCAGGAACAGAAAAGCAAATACCATATGTTCTCACTTATAAGTGGGAGCTAAATGATGAGAACCCACGGACATGTAGAGGTGAATAACACACATAGGGACTTATCAGAGGGTGGGACTGGAAGGAGGGGAGGGTCAGGATAAATAACTAATGGGTACTAGGCTTAATATTAATACCTAGGTGATGACATAATCTGTACAGCAATCCCCCATGGCACAAATTTACCTAAATAACAAACCTGCACATACACCCTGAACTTAAAAGTTAAATTTTATACACATAGATAGATAGGCAGACACTCAGCAAGGTATGGTGGCTCATGCCTGCAATCCTAGCACTTTGGGAGGTCGAAGTAGGAGGATAGCTTGAAGTCAGGAGTTCAAGACCACCCTATCTTCTATTTAAAAAATAAAAAAGATTAAAAAGGAAAAGGCACTCAACTTCACTAATTAGAAAGTGCAAATTAAAATTACATTGAGGGTCAGGCACAGTGGCTCACACTTGTAATCCCAGAACTTTAAGAGTCCAAGGTAGGAGGATTGCTTGAGGCAAGGAGTTTGAGACCAGCCTGGACAACACAGTGAGACTCTGTTTCTACCAAAAAAACAAACAAAAAACTAGCTGGACATGGTGGCATGCACCTGTAGTCCCAGCTACTCAGGAGGCTGAGGTAGGATAATTTCAGCCCAGGAGTACGAGGCTGCAGTGAGCTGCGACCACATCACTGCACTCCATCCTGGGTGACAGGGCAAGACAACCCCCCCAAAAGTGGGCTTGGCATGGTGGCTCATGCCTGTAATCCCAGCACTTTGGGAGGCTGAGGCAAGTGGATCACTTGAGGTCATGAGTTTGAGACCAGCCTGGCCAACATGGTAAAACCCTGTCTCTACTAAAAATAATAAAAATAAACCTCAACCCACAAAGAGAAAAACCTAGCCAGGTATGGTGCCACATGCCTGTAATTCCACCTACTCAGGAGGCTGAGGCACCAGAATTGCTTGAGGCTGGGAGGTGGAGGTGGCAGTGAGCTGAGATCACAGCACGGCACTCCAGGACTCAGCAAGGCTTCTTGCAGAAAATTATCCTGAAGACTCATTTCCAGCAATGTGAAAAGACAGATGCCCAAGGTTATTCTTTAAGGCGTTTAATATATATTATACCTTTGTATTGAGAGATGTCAATATAAACTGATAATGGGAAAACCCTAAAATTGAATTCAAATAGAAACAAACTTAGATATTAAATACATAATCATACTGAAAATAATGGTTCAAGTAAGTTAAACATAGTATTCTGACTATAAAATTTTTTGTCTAACAAAAAATCACTAGAAAGGAATCTTAAATTTCACCCAGTAGCTCTGTGGTGGTCACATTGTCGTGCAATCATTTCACAACTATTTTTATGTATAAGAGAAACACAAATACGGAAGGAGAAAGATGAGGAACCACCCCAGATGTCAGATTTTAATTGTGTAAAGTGCTTTAAACTGACTGCACCAGGGACTACACTATAGTCAGGCCGTGGCGTAGCCCAGCCCGTGGCGTAGCCCGGCCCGTGGTGTAGTCCAGGCCATGGTGTAGTTTATGGTGCAGTCAGTTCAAAGGACTTTACAAATGGATGGTATCAATGTGGATTCATGATCTTAAAAAGGCCCAGGTTAGGAGTAACCAGGTGAGGGTTTCTAAATATCATTCCTTACTAAAAGAAATGAGATCAGTGGGGACGTCTTTGCAGTGACTGAGCAATGAGGTGCTGGGGCCACTAAGGCGCTGGGAAACAAGGTGAAATTCAGAAAAGCGCTTCAGGAGATGGAGAGATAGAATTGTTTTCCTCAATAAAGGAGAAGAGAGAATGAATGACTGAGTTTCTGGGATGAAGAAGGGAAGGACCATGGTAACACTGAGCTGAACAGGAAAGGTGGAGAGCTGGTTTTTTACACGTTTTGAATCGATTTTGAGTATGTTGACTTTGAGCTAACAGCTTTCAGATGCTTACAAACCTCCAGAAGGTAAGGGAGTATCCCAGTTTGGGGGTGGCGTTTCTGGTCCTTCTCCTCAACCAGTTTCTTACATACCTCAGGGACAGAGAGGGCTCCAATAGCTTCTTCCTGATGCTTCGGCCAGTGTCTGCCTGTCAAGGGGATTACCTGATGCTCCACAGACGATTCCAGAATCGTCTCCCTGTGGGATCCCTGTGGGCTCCTCTTGAGTAAGTGAACATCAATTCCTAATTGGGCCAGAAAAGCATTTTCAAGAGCTAACTCGGGGCGGGCCCCCATGTATGGAATTTCTCTTTCAACCCTGCAGCGAAGGCTGACTGAGGGGCCTCTGTGGTTTGCGGCCGTCTGACTTCATCAGGCTCTGGCTGCCTCCCTGCCCGCCCAGAGCAAGCATGTCCTCAGCATCCACTCTGAGCAGGCTTCCTAGGCAGCCATCCTCCTCTGCGCTCTTGGCATTCATGTGGCATGGCTATAAATTATGCCCAGTGTGTTCATTTCAGTTTAAATGTGTTCTCATCCCCGAGGAGCAACTAATGGCATCAAGTTACTGATGTGAAAAAAGCCTGCCGCTACAATGACTATGGATTAATGAAATCGCAGTCCTGGCGGCTGGGGTGGCAATAAATCGTCAGCCACTGGTGACACGAATTTTAAATTATGTTCTCCATCCCTTTCCCACTTCTCCAAAATTATTTTGCTGTAAAGTTGTTTGGTAAATGTTTACCTTGCTTAAATGTTTGCTTTCCATTAAAAGTTGGTGCAGGCAGGGCCCCTTGCTCTTAGAAAACTGGAAGCGGGCTGAGAGGGATTTAAAAGCCTATCATGCTTTCTCTAGGAGGTGTGAAGGCAAATCTCTAAATCCAGGATCATCACTGACTGATAAATTTCATTCAGAAAACTTGGCAAACACAAGGTTCTTTCAGTGAAATCTGTTAAACTGGCATGTAAGTTACTATCCTGACCTTTTGTCATGACTTTTTACCGAATGCATTTAAAATGACAAACCAATACAATTCCCACCAGTGTTTTTGAAAGAGAGCGAGTGTATTTATCATTTCACGAAGGGCGCAGGGAATCCACAGAGGCCATAGGAAGTCTGAGACTCTTAGATCCTAAAAGCAAACTGTTCATACATACGGCTGGTCCTCTGTATCTGCAGTTTCCACATCTGTGGATTCAATTAGTATTGGATCAAAAATACTAAGAAAAAAACTGTATTTGTACTAAACATGTACAAACTTTTCATTATTCCTTAAATACAATATAGCAACTATTCACACGGCATTTACATTTTTTTAGGTATTAGGAGCAGTCCAGAGACGATTTAAAGAACGCGGGAGGATGCGCATGGGTTACATGCAAATACAGTGCCGTTTTCTATCAGGGACTGGAGTATCGTCAATTTTGGTACCCAGGAGGTCCTGGAGCCAATCCCCCATGGATACCAAAGAAAAACTTTTATATTTTTCTAGAAAGAAGGTCTGTAGATTCATAAAATTCACTAAGTGTCCTATAACACCAAAAGAAATCAAGGGTAACTACGGTGGACTGCATAGATGGCTACAGCTTCTTCCCCTCCAGGTGCCCATGCTCTTGCAATGGTGCTCTGCAGCCTGTTCTAATGAGGAGCTGGGACCCATCCCTTGATTCTGGGGTGGCCTTGAGATTGGCTGTGTTCCATGGGATACTAGCAAATGTGACACAAGCAGAGCTGAAAAGGTGGAAAGGTACTTGTACACTGGGTACCCTGGGACTTGCCGACTTACGGTTCCCAGAACTGCTGCCATGTGAACCAGGCTGCGCTAACTGACGTGTGACATGGCTCACTCACCTCCATTTCACAGCTGACCTTCCTAGCAGCAACTACGTACACCCAGTGAGCCCACTGAGACTAGCACACCTAGGCCAAACCAGAACTGCACATCTCAAATTGCTGAATGTACAGACCTAAAATAACCTTTAAAATAGGTGACTTTGAGCCACTAAGTTTTGGGGTAGTTTGTTACACAGTAAAAGCTAACAAATACAAATACCAGTCCAGACAGTGTCCATTTTGAAGATGGGGGTGTGCCTTATTCAGTCTTTGTATCCCCTTTCCCTAAAAACACAGTAACCATTCAGTATGTACTTGTTGAACTGTGTAGAAATGGCTCCTTGAAAAGCCTGTAATTAAACCCTTTTCTCAAAGCTACTCGGTAAATCAGGAGGGATTCCAGAGCACCCAGGAGTCCATTTCCGCAGTTTTATAAAACGGGCTTCAAAATACCTACCTCGCCTTGCTATTGTGGTTGTTAAAGACACTGCGTGCTTTAGAGATGTCCTTGATACGTAGGAGACAGTAGCTCAAGCAGAAGCAAGGATGACAAAAGGCTTTAGAACTCATCACCATGCAGGACAGTATTTTTTTTTTACGTTAATGTGGTCACCAGGTGTTCAGCCTAACAGGACTCCAGTTGCATGTCATCAGCTTTCTTCACTGCAAAAGCAAGGTTGGTTCTTTCGGGCTCAATCAGACATCCATGTGCCATTGCAACGGTGCCTGGTCAGAGGGCTCACGAGTCCCTCCGGGAAAGAAGGGGAGGGCTCCTGCTGCTCTGGATTCTGCTCCCACCCATCTCCTCGCCTGTGAAATAAAGTGTGGGTGATGGCACACTCTCTACTAGGCATCCTTTCAGCTCCAGGAATCCAAGGGCTTCCGTTACTACGAGTCCCATCGAAGCACGAGGGACTGCACCGCTCACAGGATCACTGAGCCATAAAAGAATTCACGTTTTTGAGAAGTGGAAAAGAAAAGGTTTTCTGCATCTAAAGCCATGAGGCAGGAAAAAAAGGCCGAAGAATTAGGAAGTAATAGAGGAAAAAGCAAGCAAGCAAGGCTGATTTGAGCTGGGGTGTGAGAACCTTGCTGACTGCAAGACGGCAGAGCTTTCACTGTGCACACCACACTCACGCTGAGCCACACATTTGGGTCATTACAGAAACAAAAGACGCACACAGAGTTATAAAATGCTGATGAGAAAGATTTACACAAAGAGCTGTGAGAGACTTGAAAAGCTGGTTTTGACATTAAGACTTCCTAGTAATAACTCAAATGGCTTCTTCCCAGGATTTAGGATGAAACTTCTTGTGTTGGAGACGTATTTGGAAGTAAATAATGTAAGGCCGGCTGCCTCGCGGGGGACCAAATGGACACACCCACTCCTCTCCGGACCTGAAATCTCCGTTTCCTCATTTAACTCGGCAATAAAGCTTACAAATCACACACACAAACATCATTTATCACAAAGAGCAAAAGACGACACCTCGAAATTCTGCTTCTTGCCAAAATGAACATGAAGTTTTTGCTTGGAAGCAAATGTGAAAATCGCGATTTTTATCTCATATAGCCAAAGAGAAAGTTATTACTTATTTTTTCATGCTTTTAGTAGGATTTTCTATCTCGAATGTTGGTATTTTAAAGTTGCCAGTAAGCAAATAAGACAATTAGCAGACGGCATCTTCAACCAAATTTTTTGAATTTATTATAATCATGCTTCTCTACAAGTATTGATTCTTGTGGTTTGCTAACCATGTCTGCCTTTATTTACCTACACAAACACAGAAGAGAATTCTCAATAGGAGAAGTTCACACAGCAAACAAAACACAAAGTGTGTGACCTCAATAAGGCATTCAACAAAGACACAACCATCTTCCCTCTGTCGGGTTCCCTTAGGAGGCTCTGATGTTGGCGTCACATTCTTCTAAGAGCAGAATCAAGTCTTCAATCAGGCTGTGTTCTCTGCCATGAGTCACTCTCATAATATCAAAAGCCTAAGGAGAAAGGACAGAAGAGAGGTTAGACCCGAAATAGGTGGGCTCAGGCCATTCCCCATCTTTCCCCGTGAAGCTGGGCCAGGAATTCCATAGTTGACAAGGTGAAGTCTTCACAGGCTCACAGCGCAGTGGTTCTCCCAACTACAAAGTCAAGTGACAAGGGTGATTTCTGAATGTGAGATCTGGAAAGCAGACTCGCTTCGTGGGTCATGCTGGGGCCTAGTGACAATCAACGTTCTTCAAAGACTGTCAGGACACAGGTTTGGTGGGCAGTTACAGGGGTATGAAGAGTTACCAAAATGATTGAGTCATATGAAAGAGCATGCCGCCACCACCTTCACTGTTTTATTGCACACTACATTCAACCCTCATCTGTAGGCACTGTGATTATTACACACATGCACTCTTGAATTTTCCCACACCACATGACATTCAGTGTTGGTATTCTCACAGTCCTCTCCTTCACTCCTCATATTGAGTCCATTACTAAATCTTGTCAACTCTATCTCTAAAAATATTTCTGAAATCTGTGTGGGCACATGACTACTTCGGTAATAGAGTACAATGGAAGTAAGGCGGCTGACTTCCAAGACTAGGTCAAAAAGCCCTCTGCGTTGTTTACTAGTCAGTCTGTTTGCTCCTAGAACCAAGAGACTCCATGGTGTAAGGAAGCCCAAGCCACACAGACAGAGGCTGTGTACGGGCGCTCTGGCTGGCAGTCTGAGCTGAGCTTGTCTTTCAAGTCATTGTAGCTAAGGCACCAGACATGCACATAAATAACCTTCAGATGATTCCAGCACCCAGCTGAAGACTGTCAGAGCTGTCTTTCCACATGAAACACCAGACATTGTAGAAAAGAAGGAAGCCATTCTTATGCTGTGTTCAAATTCCTGACCCACAGAATTTGTGCAGTAATTGCACTGCCCCAACGTGGGGCGAGGTGGCCTGGGGAGAAGGGAGAGACAGAACCACTGTATTTGATGTCATCGTGCCCAGGACACTCGTAAAGATATGACTCCTGGTGGCTTTTATGCACCCAAAGTTCCTGAAGTGGCACTGAGGCCTCAGCCTGAGCTGTACAGTAGTGTCAACCAGGGAGCTTCAAAAGAGACACCCAGGCCCAGACCCCACACAGGAACAGCTGAAGCTTGCTCTCTGGGAAGGAGGCCTACGCCCCAGGAGATTCCAACATGCCCTCCGGGTTGAGAACAATGGAAAGAGCCAACTCTCAACCAACAGCAGGAACTACTCAGTGTTCAGTGTTAATTTATAGCCAGCATAATTACCGTTTTAACGGTTGTGTATAATGAATTCCCTCACGTGTGTAAGACGTAAGACCGTTGTTCACTAAGCTCCTCCTGGACTTTAGATTACTTCCAGTTGTTGATTGGGATACAATGAAGATCTTCCAGAATACATTTTTTGCCTTTCTTGGATATTCGCTTAAGAGCAATTCTAGGGGTGGAATTCTTGAGTATGAACATCTTGAACAGCGCAGATTTCAGGCCTTGGTGGTCATGTAGTGAGACACCTGCATTTTACTATGATGCATGCAGCAAAACCTTCAGTTCCACATTGGAAAGAAGCTGAAGCTCCAGGAACACAGCGTTTCGGGTCGACAGGCGCTTCATCCTCTGCTTCTGGCTCCTCCTTCACCTCTGTAATGTTCCTTCAGGCTGGAAGGAAAACAGGCAGACAAGAGGGGCCTAGATTTGCTGCGGGGGGGGGGCGGGGTGTGGGGATCCACTTCCTATTAGCTCGAGCAAGTCTGCTCTGTGGGTGCACAGCATCCGCCAGCGAACCCCCAGGCCGGGCGCTGTCCAGGAGTGCAGAGGAGGACTTCGGAGCAGCCCAGCTCTGAGATTCCTCTGGGCAGAAGATTAAAAACAAATGTCTGCTGTCATTCAGGGAGCGCATGCCTCATGTTTTATTCTCTTTTCTCCACACGGCCCTGGGTCCTCCGCTGCTACGGACGTCTTAAGGTCTGAGGCAGAGACCTGTATGGCAGCACGACTGCAGAGAGCGCAGCTTTCTCAGATCAGAGCGCCTTCCTGGGAAACTCTCTTACTTGAAAGCATTTTTAGATGTTCTCTTCCCTTTTACTCAACAGAGTCAGATGTGCTTGATCCGGCAGAGGAAGATGAATGGAGCAGAATCACTGCCTGGAAAGATCTTTGAAGAGAGGGACATAACCCTCCATCCTGAAGGAGGCCAGGTCTAACCCGCCTCGCCTTGCCTCCCTCCCTACCCTCACAGAGGCCCTAGGCTTGGCAAGGGCCTGGTGTGCTCAGAACTTGCAGACCAACCTCTCTTTTGCCCTCCTGGTAACATTCTGCAGGTTCCCCATCTGAAGAATGATCTGTGCTTCTTTCCGACCTGACTCAGAGCTAAATAACAAAGCCATCTTATCATCACTCCGACAATTTAAGATTCATCGGGACGTTTCTGAACATACGACAGACTCCAATCTTCCTTCCTGGCTCTTTCCTTCCAGTTCCAGTGGTATCTCTTGCTTCGTCCTCTTTTGCATCTTTAAGAATAACACCAGCTCCTCAAGGGCCAAAGTTAATTGCCACTGATTCAGTGTATCCCTGTTCTTGGGAGGGGCAGACCTGCCCACCATACAGTAGGGTAACGACTTCCAGTTCTTCAGTCACTCTGGAAGCAGAGCCACAGCCAGAAAGGGGGAGCTGCCTGGCCTTCCCCCAGCTTCACATCCACATCTCCCAGCCTGCTTCCTTCCAGAAGGATCATCCAGTCACGATAACACTCATGTTATGGAAGGAAGTGCTTCCTAAGGTTGCCTGGCCTGAGAGTTAGACTGAGGATGACCCCCCAGCTCTCAGGACTCAGCCCAGGGTGCCCATTCCATGACTGTATCGTGCAGCCTCCAATGTGAACAGACCGCAGTGACCAGGGAGAGGAAGCAGAGGGTCTCTGGGACATGGCTGTTGAGACACCCAGAGGGGACACAGGTGCCTTCCTAGTCAAGATGCTGCTGGCCATGTTCTGCATTCTCTTACTTGATGGCGAATGCATCACTGGTAGCAAAGCGGGGTAGAAGGCAACCCTCAGGAATGTGTGTGTAGAGGCTGAGATACTCGGTTTAGAGGGTCTTGTCCATAGGGTGGCTAGAAACAGAGAAGAAATGGGTACAAGGAGCAGAGAACTAATCTGAATTGACTGCAAAAAAACCATTTTTCTAGAAAGTAAAATTAAATATAGATTTGATTAACAAGTAAACATTATACTTATCTATGAGTGATGGGCAGATGTAGATGAGAAAGGGAGAGGAAGAAAAAGAAGAAATAAGTAGGATTCAGTAACGTGCAAAATAAGTTGGTGACTGTGTGTGTGTGCGTGGATGAACGGCATGACCCGGTTCAGCAGGAGCCGCGATTCAGACCTGGTGATGGAGGACATGTGGTCCTTGTCTTGTACGTCACCTGGACCTACAGGTGAGCTGGGACACAAGGTCCTCCGTGATGTAAGAGGCCCTGTGCAGCCTGAGGCACAGCCCTGCAGCACAGTGGGAAGATGAGGAGGGCTTCTCTCACATTCCCACCTCCCAAAAAGTTACAGTAACATTTCTGACAAACCAGAGCAATTGTTTCAAGCAGCTCTGTGTGTCCCTTCTCCTACCCCTCCCATCTGTCACACATGTGCATGTCAGAGAGGACAATTTTGGTTTAATTTCCTGCAGCAGCATATAAAAGATTAAGGAAATATAAAATCGGAGCAAGCTTGTGTTGGGAAAAGCTTATCTCTTTCCATTAAATTTTATTTTTTTAAAGGCAGCATTTAAAAAGAGCCTGCACATAATCTTTCACAGAGCATGCATTTGAAGCCTCCAAGGAGGGTGCCTGCTGCGCCTGCGTTCTGACTCCAAATGTCACACGAGAAATAGTAGCATAGATTGTCTGCCACGTGACAGGCATATTGTTAACTCAGAAATAAAGGAAGGGTCCCCAGAATTGATTTCAATCTCATCACATCTGTTTTTAAGTATTTTAGAATTGTGGTCATATAATAAAATCAAAGCATAATTTAAAGTTGGAAACAATACACCTTTCCTATTAATTTCTAATATGAATATATTAAGCTTATCAAGGATCGCAAACAGTTTCTCGTGAGCCTAAGGAATCCAGTAAGTAACTTCCCAAGTATGATTAAAGTGTGGATATGAAATCAGAGGGAAAAGAAACGTATGCCCGGTAAGAACCCCTGGATTTAAACCACAACAGGAAAAATAAAGCACATTTTCTTATTCTGCACATCTCAGAATGAAAGAAAAGCAGAGGGTGGGGCATGAGGAGGAGGAAGGCGGTCTGGGGCATTCAAAGAGGAAATGCAGCAGCAAGAGGTACAAGACCTCGGCAGCTCCGGATGCACAAAAAGCCCTTTGCAAGGGCAGCGGAAAATCCCAAAGGCCTTGAAGACCCACTTCAGCTCAGCAGCGCCCCTGGGGACCATACTCTACTCTACACCTTGGATAACCCTCCAAGTGTATATTCCACTGGAGGAGTCTGTCCTCTTGGGAGGCAGAATTTCCTTAGAGATAACATCTACCCATTCATTCACTCAGTAATGTCTGAGAAGCTGTAATGCATAAAACTTGGCCCTTGCCCTGGGAGAAGCTCTGGCACAGGGGGAAAGAACGTAAATACCAGATCATCACAGTGGAACAGTGTGTGTTAAACAGAGAGGAAAAGTGCTGGGGTGCCCAGAGGAGGGAGGAACCAGGCGGCCCACAGGAACCTCAGGAGGGTTTCAGATGTGGTGAGCTCAGGTCTGTGCTTTCTAGTGCTGGTAACCATCCCAGAAAAAGCACTGCTTTTGTGTCACTGTTTAATCAATCAATCAATCAATATTTACTGAGCCCTGAGAGACCCTGAAGAAGTTATGTTTCTTCAGTTGAATAATGAGACTCAACAAGATAAATTTTTTTTCTTTTTTTTTGAGATGGAGTCTCACTCTGTCATCCAGACTGGAGTGCAGTCGTGCGATCTCAGCTCACTGCAACCTCCACCTCCTGGGTTCAAGTGATTCTCCCACCTCAGCCTCCTGAGGAGTAGCTGCAACTACAGGCATGCTCCACCATGCCCAGCTAATTTTTCAATTTTTAGTAGAGATGGGGTTTCATTCACCATACTGGCCAGCCTGGTCTCGAACTCCTGACCTTGTGATCTGCCCACCTTGGCCTCCCAAAGTGCTGGGATTATAGGCGTGAGCCACCATGCCTGGCCTTGGACAAGATAAATTCTAAGAGCAACCCAAGTCCCAATGTGTTGTACAATGTGCCATGCCAGACACAAAGCTAGAAGGTGTAGATTTAATTTTGTTTACAAATATTGTTACTGATTTCTAATTTAATTCCACTGTGGTCAGATAATTTACTTTGTATTAACTTGAATCTTTTTACATTTACTGAGATCTGTTTTGTGGCATAAACACCGTCTCTTTTGGTATTACAGTTACTTAAAAAGTGTGCATTCTGTTTTATTGGATAAAGTGTTTTCTAAATGTCAGGTCGGGTTGATGGTACCCTTGCTGAGTTTCTGTCTAGTTGTCCTATCAGCTGTTGACAGAAGAGTGCTAGCTGATTTGTCCATTTCTTTCAGTTCTATCGGTTTTTGTTTCCCGTTTTGCAACTATGTTGTTTGGTGCATACATATTTTTAGTACTGCTATATCTTTTTGGTAGACTGACCTTTTTCCTTACACAGTGTCCCTCTGTGTCTCTCATAAAATTTTCTTTGCTCTGAAGTCTACTTAATGTTCATACGGCTATTGCAGCTTTCTTTTGACTGTATTTTTATAATATATCTTTATCCAACCTTTTGTTTTCAACCTATTTGTAGCATTCAATTTAAAGAGAATTCTTACAGACAACATATGTTTGCGTCATTCGCTAAAAATCTGTTCTACTAATTACTTTTAATTGGTGTATTTAGGCAATTTACATCTTTTACATAGACTACATACATAATTTACAATGTTATTATTAATATATTAGGGATTAAATCCACCATTTTTTTTGTTCTCTTTTTGCTCTTTTTGTATCTTTTTCCTGCATTCCTGTGGGTTACATAAACTATTTTTAGATTTTCATTCTCTAGTGCTTTTGAGTGTATTATTTTATATAGTTTTTTAAGCGGTTGCTCCAGGTCTTATTATTTATATGGTACATACACACACACACACACACACACACACACAGAGGTATATATAACTTGTATCAAATATACATATATTATATATGCATATATACACATATGTGTACAACTATATATCTATATAACTTATCACACTTTACTAGTGTCATCATTTTACCAGTTCAACTCAAGTGCAGAAACCTTATTTCCCTTTACATTTTACCCTCCCCTACTCCCCCCATTTCGAATGCAATTGCACTAAATATTTCCACTGCATACATTTAGAATCATATCAGATACTGTTATGATTTTTGCTACAACTATCACACAGTCTAGAAAGCTCCAGGGGAGAAGGAAAGATCGTTTTACTTACCCATATTTTTGCTGACCATATTCTTTCTTCTTTCCTGATGTTCTAAGATCCTTCTTTTATCATTTTCTTTCTGTTTAGAGAGCTTCTTTAGCCATTCTTTCACAGTAAGTTTGCTAGCGGTAAGTTCTTTTAGTTTTCCTTCATCCGAAAATGTCTTCATTTCTTCTTCATTCCCGAAGGATATTTTTGCTGGACAAGATACATTCTAAGGACCACCCAAGTTTTGGGGTTAAGAGTTCTTTTCTTTTAGTACTTGAATAAATATGCTACTTTCATCTGCTTTCTGTGGTTTCTGATGAGAAAATCACTGTCAATCAAATTGTTTTTCCCCTACAGGTAAGGTGCCATTTTCCCTTGCTGCGTTTAGGGCTTTTTTTTTGTCTTTAGTTTTTGGAAGTTTGAGTATGATCCACAGTCTTGGTGTGAACTGTTTTAGGTTTATACTGTTTGGGGTTTGCTTAGCTTCTTGAATCTACAAGTTTATGGCTCCTGCCAAATTTGGAAGTTTTCCACTATTAATTCTTTTTCAAACAATAATTATATTGTGGTAAAGTACACAAAACACTATAAGTTAATTTTAACTATTTTTAACTGTTCAGTATCATTAAGTCCCTTCAGACTGTTGTGCAACCATTACTACTATCCATATAGCCATAACTGTTCCATCATCCGGAACTGAAAACTGTGTACCCATTCAACAATAACTTCCCAGCCCCTCCCCTCCCTTCAAGTCCTAGACACCGCTGTTCTACTTTCCGTCTCTAAGTATCTGACTATTCTAGGTACCTCATATAGGTGAAATAATATGATATTTATTCTTCTCTATCAGGCTTATTTCACTTTGCATAATACCTTCAAGATTCATTTATATGTAGCATGTGTCATAACTGTATTCCTATTTAAGGCTGAATAATATTCCATTGTATGCACATATCCCACTCTACAGGCTGCCTTTTTATTCTGTTGATGGTGTCCTTTGATGCACAAAAGTATTTAATTTTGGTGAAGTCCGAGTCCGAGTTGTTAATATTTTCTTTTGTTGCCTGCATCTTTGGTATCATATCCTAGAAATCATCACCATGTCCAGTGTCATGAGGATTTTTCCTTAATGTGTTTTTCTAAGAGTCTAGTAGAAGCTTTTGCTCTTATGGTTAGGTCTTCGATCCATTTTGAGTTATTTTATATGGTCTTAGGTAAGGGTCCAACTTTATTCTTTTGGAGGTGGATATGCAGTTTTCCCAACATTATTTGTTGAAGACACTGTCCTTTTTCCGTTGAGTGATCTTAGCATCCGTGTTGAAAATCATTTGACCACATATGCGAGGGTTTATTTCTGGGATCTTTATTCTATTCCATTGGTCTATATGTCCATCTATGCCAGTATCACTCTGTTTTGACTACTGTAGCTTTCTCATACATTTTAAAATCAAGAACTGTGAGTTCTTCAAATTTGTTCTTCTTTTCCAAGACTGTTTTTGGCTATTGGGGATTCCTTGAGGGTCCATATACATTTCAAGATTTCTTGATTTCTTCATTCCTGAAGGAGAATGTTTCTATTTCTTCCCCAAAAAAGTAATTGGGATTTTGATAGAGACTGTGTTGAATCTAAAGATCATTTTGGGTAATACGGACATCTTAATAATTCTAAGTCTTCTAACCCATGAACATGAGATGTCATTCTCCTTATTTATCCCTTCTTCAGGGAGAATACCTGAGTATGTTATTTGGTTTTATGTTGTTGCAAATGGCATTATTCTCTTAATTTTGTTTCTGAATCATTCATTTTTATGTTTAGAAATACAACTGATTTTTGTGTATTGATTTGTATCCTGCTACCTTGCTTAATTCATTTATTAGCTTAGTTCTAACATTTTTTGGTGTGTGTGTAATCTGCAGTGTTTCTTCATATGAGATCATGTCATTTGTACAGACAGACGATTCTACTTCTTCCTTCCCAACTTGGATGCCTCCACCATTATTTCTCCAGGGACTTTTTCCACCTCATACTCTTTTTCTTCTCTTTCTGGGGCTCCAACATCAGATCTTTTGTTATCGATCCATAGGTCCCTGAGGCGCTGTTCCATTTTGCTTTCTCGTCAGTGTTTCTTCCTGTTTTTCAGGTTGGGTAGTTCCAATTGTCTTATCTTCACATTCTCCAATTCATTCCTGTTTCCCCCATTCCGTTATGGAGGTCCCTTCTGTTTATTTTATGTTTATCAGTTCTTAAATTTCTATTTGTGTCTTCTTCATGGCTTCTACTTCTTTAGTGAGATTTTCTATTTTTCCATTTATTTTGAGGGTTTTTGTAATTCCTTGATGAAGCATTTTTTAGTGGCTGCTTTAAAATCTGTCAGATAATTCTAACATTTCTGTTGTCTTGGAATTGGCATCTGTTGATTGCCTTTATTTTCATTACGATTGAGATATTCCTGGTTCTTGGCATAATGAGTGATTTTTTAACTGAAGCACAGACATTGAGTACTCTGCTATGAGAGCCTCAATTTTACCTCAACCTGCTTTAGCTGGCTTTCTCTGACATCACTCCAACAAGAGAATGAGGCGATGACACCGTTACTGCAAGGTGGAGGTACAAATTCAGGTTCCCTATTTGGCTCCTTGTTCCTGCTGCACTTACACTTCCTGATAGGTAATTTCTGCCTATTTCCCGTAATATGACTTAACCACTATGTTTGCATTTTAAGCATTGTTTTCTTTCTTATCTTTTCTATTTTTTTGGTTCAAAAACATACCCTTGGAATGGTTATTCTCTATTTGGAGGTCAGCAGGAATCATTGGTAAGTATTAGAGCCAGGGGCTTCCAAACAACTCTGTGAAGGCATTAGCAGCAATTAGGGAACATCATCTCCGCAGGCCTCCACCTTCTCCCTTTTTCCCTCCCACCTCCCCATATGGTAAAGTAGGATATTAACTGTTTAGAGGAGGGCCTTTTAACCTAGACATCATGGAGATTTGGTCCATGGAAAAGCTTCAGGGAGTCTCTGTATATGTGTATGTAGCATTTCTCTGGCTAGTCAGTAGCCCTTATCAGATTCCTAAATAAGGACACCACGAAAGAGGTTAAGAATCACTGGAGCAGATTAAGAAATGGGAACGACAGAACTGCATGCTGTAAATCAGCCATTGCTGGGGGCTGGAAATCAGGAGAGCTGAGGCAGCAGCAAAAGGAGCAACGTCCAGGCCTTGCGGCCTCGCACTCCGTTTAGACGCAGAACTAAAAAGATGCTCAAGATATAGAATACTTCAATAAAATTAAACGACAAGGGAAAAATGATAACACAAAAAGTTTACATACAGATTCTTAAAAAAATGGATACCAAGGGGAAAGAAGTCGAAGGTTTACAAGCAGACTTTTGCTAACAAAACAGCCACAGCAGAGCCAGGGTGAGGGAGCAGGCCGCACGCAGAGCTCACAGGAAAAACCAGCTCTCACTCACAAGACAGCCCAGATCGGGTGTCACTGAGGTCCAAGAAGTCAAACTGTAGCAAACAGAGTCCTTCTAAGAAATAAATGGAAAGACATAAAAGTAGATGAGAGACAGGAGAAAGCAGGAGGCGGCGCTGTGAATGGACCCAGGACTGTCCTGTGGCAGCAATCACAGGAACTTCCGCTGGGCCCTGTAGAAATGGGAGGCTAAAGCAAGTGAGAGCTGGGCTAAGTGGATTCCTGTCCCGGAGGCGGCTGGAGCCTACTGAATCTTAACAGATTTGTTTCTGAAGCTCCTCTGGTTTCTATTCAAACTCAGTCTTCAAAAACCTTATTCCATTATTTTCAGGATTTCTAAGATGAAACAGAGCGTCCTGGGGTGCCCGTCTGAAGAGAGCATCAGTCTCACACAGCAAAGAGTACAGCCTCCCTCTTCCCTCTCCAGGTTACCCGAGTCCTGAGAAAGCCTGGGAAAGAAAGACTTTCTGCAGGAAGACACTGACCTGCTTATAGACTCACAGGTCATGTGAGTTTTCCTAGGGATGGATACATTCCGGCCATCCCTCTGCTAGCAAATACTCAGCAAAGGTCAGGAGAAGATCTGGTCCTTTAACCATAAACAGCTTAACAACAGGGCCAGGGTGAGGCTTTTAGAGTATCCAGTAAAACAAATCCACCCATTCAAGAATGTACTTAACAGAACTTGTTGTGTGGGAGGCATGGGTGTCTATGTTATGGCACCAGAAAATATACAGGGAATGTCAGGTCCCTCGAGGAATTCCCACTGACCTTGGGGAAGCAAAGCACTGCTGGGAGCACTCATGTAACATAACTGTTCAACAGAGGAACCACCGTGTGACCCCAAACTACAAACACAAGTACTCAAGAGACCAGCTAGAGGGAGGGTGCTCAGAACGAGAGTTCCTATAACAACAATCTTTCATAGCTTCAAAACGCCTGTGATCAGCAAGCACACTCACACATCGCCTCACTTTCTCCTCAGAACAACTCTATGGGATAGATATCAGCCTCCTTTTACAAATAAAATTATATACAGAGTGAGGTCAGGAGACTGAGACCACCGTGGCCAACATGGCGAAACTCCATCTCTATTAAAAATACAAAAATTAGCTGGGTGTGGCGGTGCACACCTGTAGTCCCAGATACTCAGGAGGCTGGGGGAGGAGAATCGCTTGAACCCAGGAAGCAGAGGTTGCAGTGAGCCGAGATTGTGCCACTGTACTCTAGACTGGTGACAGAGCAAGACTCCATCTCAAAACACACACACACACACACACACACACACACACACCCTAGTAAACGTTTGGTGGGACTGGAACCTGAACCTACTGAATCTGAATCCCAGTACTCTTTCCGTATCTCTGCCCGGAGTACATGTTTGCTCCTTGGTTGATAATCAGACATTGGCAAGAGACTCAATGACTTATGTAGAGATAAACAGGAAGTTTGGGTAAGACCACGATTTAACCCCAGGCCTCTTGACAGATAATCTGATGCGGTTCCCAGAATACCTTTCATTTGGCATCTATCAAGGTCCATGCCTGAGCTTCACCTTGGTACCAAGAACAGGAAATGTTAACACGATTACCCAGAGAAGCTTCTGAAACAGGTGATGCAACTGTGTAAGAAGGGCATGAGGGCACCAGGACAGAACTGGGCATGAGGGATGTAAAAGGGCAATAAGAGGGTCATCGGAAGGGCTGGTGATGGTCAGTACCATCAGCCCAGGACACATTATCCTGAAAACCCAGAGAGAGGTGGTGTCTGTCTGGGTTTGTTCGGGCTTGTTCTTATAGCTGAGCCTATTAGATGTCTCCTTCGGGAGATCTGCAGGCAATGGCAATGACTGAAGCTTCACATAAAGAAAAGCAGCAATCTAAATCTCTCTCCCATATTTTCCCCCTAGTTGGCATCAGGGGCGGTCTGGCTAGGTCTTAAGGGATTTCTACTCACTGATCTACAGAGAGCCTCACCTACTGAACTGGACTAGGCTAGAGGAAAAACAGCCTTGGGTTCCGGCCTGGATTTAATGACTTATTCACATGTCTCTCTCCTCCATTAAATTGTACGGACCATACCGAATCTTTTTTTTTTTTTCTGGAGTGCAATGGCGCAATCTCGGCTCACTGTAACCTCTGCCTCCTGGGTTCAAGCCATTCTCCTGCCTTAGCCTCCCGAGTAGCTGGGATTTCAGGCACCTGATATCATGCTTGGCTAATTTTTATTTTTGTAGAGATGCGGTTTCACCATGTTGGCCAGACCAGTCTTGAACTCCTGACCTCAGGTGATTCACCTGCCTTAGCCTCCCAAAGTGCTGGGATTATAGGCATGAGCCACTGTACCCAGCCTGAGTCTTATTCAAAATAACAGAAGCATTTAATCACGTGTTGAATTAAATTGAACAAACACACCTGGCTCTGCCTCCGTGTGACTTTAGGTGAGCTCTTGCATGTCTCCAAACCTGAGCACCTTCATTTCTCAAATAGTAATGAAAACGCCGACCCCACTGACCTCATACAGCCATCATCTGTCACGAGGATAAACAGGATCGCGTACGCATGAGCAATATTCAGTTTCTAGTGCCATGTAGACACAAAGGTCGAGTTTGATCACTGATAAACATGTCCTTGCAGGTAACCCCGTGTTGGGCGTATCGTACATTAGGAAACTTCCTCTGCATCACTTGTCTGTCAAGACTTTCACACATAGATCCTTAATAAGTATTTTCTGTACCTAGCTGATTTGACTGGTGACAAGTACCAGCAAGATCAGAGAAGGAGCGTTCTTCCTGAGACTGAGGTGTTCTTTCGTAGCTCTGGGTAAACATGTCAGACACGGTAAAAAGAAGAGGAATAGCCGAGTGCCTTCAGGAACTGCGAGTGTTACTCTTATTGGCCATACGCTGACTTTGTTTAGAGATCAAGTAAAGGCAGTATGGCTAGCATGCAGCGAAAATGAGCTCTAAGAATCCCTTAGGCATTTGCCATTTCTCTTAGGTTCACGTGGGTGGCTGTCAAAGTCATGGGATCAGCGGGCCCCTGGACATGCCCTGAGCAACCCTGAAGCGGGCCCATCCTTCCACTGTGACCTTCCAGCACACAGGGCATGGTGGCCCAGAGGAGACTGTCAAAGTGTCAAGTGCTCCCTACGAAACCCCACACGCCAGGTTTCCATATGACCCACCAGGGCCTGGGCCAGGTGAGCATGTGAGCTCTCCTTTGGAAGGGCCACGGACTGGATTAGGGGAAGCTCTGCTGAGGCGGGAAGGCCAGACAGCCCCGGGTTCCGCTGGGCAGAGACTCCCTAAGAGCGTGGAACTAAGCGTCATGTTCAACGAGGCGTTTCACCCTAAACCATTCTCCTCCTGTTTAGTTTCTTGACACTTATTGCCAGAACCATATTAACTGACCTCCTTCCCTTCCTCCCTCCGCCTTCCCGCCACATGAATACTTCTTAAGTTCCAGATCCCTTGCACGGCACCAAGCTGGTTACAAAGAGAACCAGGAAGACATGCCCTCTGCTGAGGCAGGGGTGGGGGTGGTCATCAGGTATGCCTACTGCAGTGTGAAACGTGCCCTGCTGGCAGGGTGGGCAATGATCTGTAGGGGTAGGAGGGGAAAACAACACTGCAGTTGGGCCGTAAAGGATCAGCACTGTTCTGCCAAGCCCAGGGGCTTGTGGTGGGGCGAGCGCGGAAGGCAGAGTGAAGAGCTCTGTGAAGACTGAGGAAGGGGAAGCTCAGGGTCACAGTGCGCACTGGCGAGCAGCAGTGACCCCCGGGTGGCGGGGAGGAAGGGAGGAGAGAAGAGGCTGCAAAGGCGAACTGCCACGCAGGTGGTCAAGGGCTTGCCATGCAGGGAATATGGGCTGTGTTCCATGGGCAATGGGACGGAGGCACAAACAAGGCCAACTTTCTCAATGTGGAGCGGCACAGGGGCAGTGGTGCTCTGAGGCTGGTTTTGCACCAGGTTGCAAGAGTGATTGTTACTATTATTTTTACAAGAAGGTTGACTTTACATTGAAAATCAGTCATGGTGGGCATGTTTGCATCACAGAAATAGGCAAATGTCGCAAAGCAGGTTTTTTCGAGAGTGGTTATTAAACATTTACCAGCACACATTGGGCATACGTGTGTATGCGTGCACACATATGTAGAGTTGCTAAAAAATCACAAAGGGGCCCAGCAACCGCCAGGAAAAAAAGGATACCAGGCAGAACCACACGTGATCTTGGCACACTCACCAGTCTCAGATTCTTCATCGCTTGGGGGAACATGCCTTGATGTAACTGCAGCTTGCCAACTTTCATTACTTGAACACCTCTGACGGGATGGCTGCCTGGGAAAAAAATCCTGGAAGAAACCAAAGGGCAAACAGTGTCAGCAGCTCTCACCTTTGCAGTCGGCGCTTCATCAGGACACTATGGGAGTGGGAGCAAACACCAGCTGGGAACGCTAATGGGCTACTGAAAGGAAATTAGCTTTGCATCCAGGAGAACACAGTACTGAGGGAACAGTGGTCCTCAGCTCCTCAGAATGCTTTCCGTGTTAGGGGAAAAAATGATAGGAATAGAAGGTCTCTCTCATAAACACTGGAGAAGAGAAACAAAAGTGTTGATATTTGGGAGGGGAGCGGCGGGGAGAACAGTGCTAACTTTATCCTCCAAGCTCTTCCATGAAGCGTTAGCACTAGGACGGTCCTGGAGCACAAGACTGCCTCTCAATATGTAACTGCTGAATAAATAAAGTTTTCATGATCCCCAACTAAAGACTACCACATCCCCCCACCCCTTTTTTTTTTTAAGACGGAGTTTCGCTCTTGTTACCCAGGCTGGAGTGCAATGGCGCGATCTCGGCTCACCACAACCTCCGCCTCCTGGGTTCAGGCAATTCTCCTGCCTCAGCCTCCCGAGTAGCTGGGATTACAGGCACGTGCCACCGTGCCCAGCTAATTT
>CAUYOR010183443.1:0-19890 GCA_963573925.1 Callimico goeldii
TGAGTAGCTGGGATTACAGGCACGTGCCACCATGCCCAGCTAATTTTTTGTATTTTTAGTAGAGACGGGGTTTCACCATGTTGACCAGGATGGTCTTGATCTCTTGACCTCGTGATCCACCCGCCTCGGCCTCCCAAAGTGTTGGGATTACAGGAGTGAGCCACCGCGACTGGCCCTGCATATTTTAGATTTTTATTGTAATTCTATTGAATTACATGATCTACAGGATCATGACAAAGACCTCTGTACTGCCAATATATCCAAGATGGCCTCTCTACCGCTAAATAGGAATCAAAGAGAAGGGACTTTTGGAGAAATAGAAGTAATCTATGGCTTGGTTTGCACTTTGATATAAATTCCTTGGGTGTATAGAAGTGTTCCTGTATAATTCAGGTCACTTCTGGAATTAGCATGAAGTAGTGATCATGATTTGCCACTGAAAAGTGAGGGTGAAAAAGAAACCCTTACCTCCCAGGCCAGTGATCAATGGCCTCGCTCCTCTTTAGCAGGGTTGGGGCTAGGAGTGGCAAGTGAGGCATCTAGGGTATGTCTCAGGGTCATGTCTTTAACTTTTGCACCCCAGGTGCCTCATTCACTTTGTTCTGGTCACTGGGTGAGGCTGAGCTGCGATGGGATGTGATTGTATGTCTTCTCCACAGGCAAGCAGGTGCTTCACAGGATATCCTGCAGAGCATGAGGCTGGATTCAGTCTGTCTAGCTTCTGGCTCTGGCCTCCTTGGGAATTAAACCACCTGTGTGTCCTTAGAGACATCCCTTGGACACTCTTCATTCTTTAACATCTAACATTTATATGCCCCGTTCTTTCTACCAGCTAACTTGAGAATCAAATTAGTCAGCACTGGAGTCTAGGTGTCCAGGGCATGGGGTGCATTGAGAAAGCAGTTCATCGAGAAGCTCAAGGTCATAGAAACAAAAAAGATCCTTGTGGGAGCCAGAAAGTAAAACTCCAGCTCAATGTTGTCTTTCATGTAGGCACTTGCTATTTTATCTTTGTAGAAATGAACACCCGCTGAGAGTTTTTTTGTCTTCTGTAGATTTATGAAACCTATGGGGAGGTTGGGTCTAAGAACAACTGACTTATCTTTTGCCAGTGATAGAAACAGCCACTGCTTGTTTCTAAATGCAGTTGTTACTCCTGAATTCCAGCCTTCTAGGCTCTTCCCTTCCTTGAAATTACTCAGCATGTCCGAATCATCCCCTTCTTTTCTCCCACTTCCAGGACTCTTCCTTCTCTGAAGCTTTCAGATGTTTAAACTTCAGTTTTTCAGACTTTTTTTGATCTGTCTCTATCTCAGATTGACATTGGGTTGTACTTTGCCTTGAGGTACTTAAAGATAGCTCCACCATTCTTATTCTGATTAGAAGTTTTGTATTCAGCAGATCCATTGGTTGAAGGTATTTTGCTATTTCTCTGGAGGAGAGCATTGTGATTTTCCTTATAGTTAGATGTCAGTGGAGTAGGCTGGCATTTATCATTATGAAATCAATAGCTGTTTGGTTGCCAGAGCACAACTCTCTGGTGAGAAATAATTCACTGGAGCTATGTCACCTTAGCTATGGCAGGCAGGTTACCTCCAACCAGCACACGCTGGTGGAGCAAGTAGAGAATTAATTACACTTCCGTGTACATTATTACTCTTCAATATGCATATGGTCTTGTCAGAACTTGAAAGAATCCTACAGACATTTTGGATGTGTCCTATTAGATATTTGTAAATTATTTAGAATGCTTTCATTTTTCCTGATGTTACTTCTGCATTTATTTTTACAGAGTTAAAAAAAAGAGCTCGCAATAAAACTCTGACAAAAGGAGGAAAAATTTACCACATTTGAGGGAATATATCAAGTGAAGTGTGAAGGCATGACTATTCTTTTAATGTATTCATACCTACAAATTACTACGTTTTTTTTTTTGGTATGATAATGTCCTTTAGCACCTTCATTTTTCTGGCATGAAAAAGAATTAATTGACCACCTGTCCCCACTAATGTATGAAGAGTGACATGGCCAATGTTTGAATGCTATTTTATGGGCTTTATGTAGTATAGAGAAGGCCTGATAATGTAAAGCACATACTACTATTTTGCAATAAACAGACCAGACTTAATTCCATGATCATCTATTATCTTCACTCATGCTATAGCTGAGTAAAGTAGCTTCATTATTATTACTTATGTTCTGATTTTAGCCACATTCTTGTGTGTCTTATTTCAATCTTGTGTTCAGTGTTAAAGAAGATTGGTCAAGTGTCTGATCAGCACTTATAACTCATTGTTTGCTCTAGGAAATAAATTCCTCTCTAGCCTGTGATTGCAATCTTTGAGAGTCTTGCCCTCTCAGAGGGTTTCAAGTCAGCAGCAGACTAGATTCTAAGTTCCCATTAAAACTATATCTTATGAGTAGCATCAGAAGAAACTTTTTCTCAATGGCACGGAAACAGGCTTGAGTGTCCTGGTTGGTTCCACGTGCCAGGCTCTGTGCTAAGCCCTTTACATATATTATTAACCCATTTTATTCTAGCACAAGCAGATGGGGTAGGCATTATTGGCATGACCCCTTTAAAGATTAGGAAACTGAGGCTTGGAGAGTATATATTGTTTGTTCAAGACTCCATAGCTGTAACTGGAATACTTGTTGTTAAATCCTGGTTTCTCTGACCCCAAAGTGAACGTTCTCAATTACTATGCTAAGGAAATCAAATTATTTCTTTATGCTAATATCCCAAAGATGGTGCTTAGCCATACTAACTTTCATCTACTTTGGATAATAAGCAGTGCTTTTTTTGTGCCTTGTATTCACGTCTCTCCCTTCTCCCCTGTCTTTTAATTCAGTGTCATTACTCGATGAAGAAGGCAGCCTCTTTTCTTGGGATTGGCACCGAGAATGTTTGCTTTGTGGAAACAGATGGAAGGTAATGGGGACAGGATCCGGAAGCCTGGTGGGTGGACAGAAAAATCCATGCTGTTCATAAAGCGGTATCGTTGTCTGTTAACTACTAAACCTAACTGAAAGTCTCAAATCTGTGTCCCTTAGAGGTAAAATGATACCTGAGGAACTGGAGAAGAAAGTCTGTCAAGCCAGAAAAGAGGTAAGAGGGGAGGAGGAGGGAGAGGATGTACTTAGGTGTGCGCGCCTGCGCGCAGCACGCGAGCACTTACGAGAGAATAGCGAGGAGAGAATGCAAACAGCCAAAACCATTTTTATGTGTGGGAGAGAGAAGACCACATGCTGGAATTAAAATAGGAAAACTCATTTACAGATGTTCTATTTCCAAGAACTTGGCTCTCAATCTGTGGAGTTTCCCGGATGTCTTCTTCCCAGGTGGCTGGAGACTATTAAAACACTGAAATCACCCGTATTCAGGGTTCTAGGCTAGAATAAGCTCTAAGGATGAACCCAGCTTCTCCTCCTCTCCTTCTAACTCCTCCCTCTGAGAAATCTGCAGGACAAACCGGTTTTCTCTGGGCTGCCTTCAGGATGATTCCCGATTTCTTGACCAACCTATTCTTCCAGGGTGCTTCCAACCCAAAACCCATCTATTACTATCACCCTCTCTTGGGTCTGTGTCTAGTAGTTCAATGGCAGACTGTCCTCTTCCTTAGCTGCTAAAATATATTAAAACTGAAATGTTGGAGAAGGCAAGGCATGGCTCTGGGCACCTGCTGTACTGCAGCCAAGATTGGCCCTAACGCTTTTTTAAAAAGTGTGTCATTATTTGGGTGTCAACCATTTTGCTTTTTGGACCAAAAGCCTCTTAGCTTTGGTACATCTGCTTTACTGCTTCCGTCCCATTCCACCACTGCCTGCTAATGGAGCTTCAGGCCATTCTCTGATAACTTTCTAGTAGGTAGCAACAAAGTCAGGTGTTAACCACTGAAAAATGAAAAGCCTGGCTTCTGTGCTGGGATGTAAGTGCATCTATCCTCATAGGAGTTTACACTCTAACAAGGATGGGTTTTTTTTAATGTTTAAGTTTGAATATTATAGTTCTGTTTTACTTTGTTTCAAATTTTCATTAAAAAAAAAAATCACCTAGTCCTGGGGAATGCTAGATCTCAATATTTGGCTTAAAATTTCTGCTATTATAAATGTATTGACTTCAGGTGTGTCCCCCCCTTTTTAGTATTCCAGTAACAAGTGAATATGATTGTTATCTGGTGGTTTACACTATCAGATTTCTTTGACTTGGGTATAATTAACTTGTAAGTTCATTCTGCTGAGAACCACAGATACCGTTTTCTAGTTTAATTTCTTTCTACACAAACTCAAAAATAATTTGCATTATGTCCCTTAATGCTTATTGGTGGGGAATATTGTGTCATGATTGTCTTTTTTCCCTTATTTCTCCTGTTCTCTATTCCCCACTGTTAAGTTTTAAACTTATTACAAAAAATTTAAGTGTATCCTAAAAAACTGAAATACACAAAAACCAAGAGACTCATATGAGTGTTCATATACCCACTCTATAATCAACACTCATTAATTAGCTCATGCTCCTATTTCATCTGTACCACATAGCCTCCCCTACCACTACTAGATGGGCTTGAGGCAAACCCCAGATATATCATTTGATCTATAAATCGTTCAGTATATTTTTGAAGGATATGTGCTTGCTTAAAAAAACATAATACCTTAGTTTTAAGATGTCATTTTAATATCAAATCTTTATTCAAATTTCCCCCACTGCCTTTAAAAAAAAAAAAAAATAGTTGGCCTCTCTGGATTAAGGATTCAAATAAAGTTCACAAATTGCATTTGGTTGATATGTTAGTTGTAAATGTTCTCTGATCTTCTGATCTATAGCTTCCTCCTCACAGCGCCCCCCACCCTACCATTGATCTGTTGAAAAGATCAGGTCCTTTGTCCTGTCAAGTTTTCCACATTATAGATTTCTATGGATTACATCATGAATTTGAGACCTTAATTGCTCCCCTTCTCTACACTATCCAGTTTGTTCTTTATATTTTCTGTTATTTGGCAGTTAGATCTTGTGACTCAATAAGATTTATGTTGGAGTTTAAGCCAGGGAGTCTGCATGGGCCCTGCCATCAGAAGACATCTCATGTCTCTTTGTAATAATATTCATTGGTAGAGTCTGGTATTGTCAGTCCATCCATCATAATACCCTCCATCAGCCTCTCACTTCATGGATTTTGCTGCCATTGATGATCATTGTCTAGACCCATTATTTCATTAAGTGATGTTCTAATTCCTTCTCTCCTTCCTTTATTGTCAGGCATTCTACTATGAAGAAAAATATCCCTCCTCCCTATTTTCTTTCCCTAAGGAAACACTACACAGGCAAGACAGGATAAACATCTTATTCTTTCCCCTTCTATATTTTTAAAATAGTGAGTTTGCTGCCTAGCATCCCCTAAGGATAATCCCAATTTTTTAAGTGACATCAAGAATTCATGTTTCTAGCAAAGGGTTTTATTCCACCACAGTCATTATCATTTTCGTTGCTCAAATTTTTGTTTTGACAGTGAAAGTACATGAAACAGACATAAGACTAAAGTTGAGAACTCAAAATAAGTTTTTGAAAAGTAAAAATTGCTTTAGGCACATGTAAAAGTAGGACAATGAGGTTAGGGTTGGTATGTTGCCTCAGTTTTCTTTCGAGTCAGCCAATGCTTGAGCCTGGATTCACCAAGGACCAACCTTGCATCCCTTCTGTAATAAAAAGACATGATGACGGGTTCATTTTTCTCAGTAGCTTCAGACCTAGTTGTTTTGTTTCAAGCTTTTAACTTATATTGTTTCAGATGTACACAATACTACATCAACTTTTTTTTCCTGCTGGGATTCAACTCCCTGGCCTATGAAAAGCCATTGAAAACTGTTACACAGTGACCTTTTCTTGATGTCATCACATAGGTGGTGAAAACCACAAAGCATCAGATGTTCTAAAGTGCTTACTGACACACTCCAACGAGGATGAACACTGAATATTTAGAGACATTTTTGTTAGAGTTATGAGTTAGAAATGACAAACTTTCTTAAACAATACAGCTTACTGGCAGCATGCAATCAATGTTCCTACTGAATTTTCTCATTAACAGCATGAGATGGGGAAGAGAATCTGGAAGGTTAAATCCAGATTGCAAGAGTTTAATTTCTAAGCCTAGTATTTATAGTGAGTTTTTTGAAAAGGTGAAGAAAACTCATTAATAGACTATAATAGCTTGCAAAGGTATTTTCTCATGACTGTCAGGATGTCATATAGTTTATGAGGAAAAGCCCAACCATTAAAGACACCTTAAATGGTTTTAGTAAATTACTTTTTCTATTGCTTTTAATGATTGATGTAAAGCTGGTCTTACTTCCTTTAGGTCACTGGTATGATAAACCTGTATTTGTCAGTAGTTGAATACAGGGAAGGATTTTCAAAGCCTTTGATTTCTCCAGGACTCTGTCACCTACTGACCTGGCTCTAAAAGTTTTGGGTAGATGGGATTGGTTCTATTTGCCACAGGTGTCTCCAAAGATGGCAAATGGATTTGCTATATGTTTGAACTGTATGCATCTCTATTTAGAGAAGTGAGCCACATACTCTTGTGCTGCCCCACTTTCCATTGAGAAATAACATCTTTCTGTCAAAAGTCAGTTAAGTTGGAATGAGTTTGGTTCAAACACAACAATCCTGGCATTAAAGGACATAAAAAGATGTATTGCAATGAGAATGTACTTTATGATAAAACTAAGGGGGAAAATGGCTTCTTGCTAAATGGAGAAAAAACAACTTTTAGAGACCATAAACATCCTTGTCACATTTCTCAGATGCTCTACAATCTTAGTATTCTAGTTGCTCCCCTCACCCCCACATTTGTCTACAAGTTTTCCTCAGGGCACCTACACAGAGCAACAAATGTCTGCCACCATTTGGGGAGCAACCCATTTGGGAACACCTCATATACTCTTCTTCTATCTGGTTGGCATAGAGCTCTTTAATGGGAACAAAGGGTGTGGCCAGCTTGACCGAGATAACCATTCATCTGTGTGTGCACCCACATTCTCCCATTTCCGACCAGTACCTGTTCACTCCACAAGATGCAGTCATCAGCTGTGAGGAGGAATAACTATGGTAGGAGTGACACAGATTTTTTCCAGCACATGCCAATGGATTCCTCTGTTGCAGCACCGATTTTGGAGAATGTATCCCAGTGAGGTTGCCTTTTCTCCTCTGATGAATTTGCACCTGAGTACATCCTACCTTCTTTGTTTTATAACTGCACTTACTTTACAAAGAGACAAGCAAACAGGCATGCATGGTTTCACTCCTGGAGTTAAGTGTTTGTCTTCCAATTTTTTTTTTTTTTTTTTTTTTTGAGATGACAATGATGGCACAATAGAGGCTCAATGTATTTTTTTTCAGGAAGCAATTAGGAGTCATACAAAATTTTTCGGGAAGCAATTAGGAGTTATGCAACACTTAGCTGTTGCATTTTCTAAGTTCCCTTAATGTGTTTATAATGCCAAGAGGCCACATATTGACAACATTTAAAAACACTCATTGAATTAACAACTATCTCTAAAGAAACAAAGTAACTCTTTGATTGCATAACTCTTTTCCCAGCTATTGCAGGACAAACTTAAGTGGTGACGGTGACAATTCTTTGTGTGTGGATCCTTCTTACAGGGGGCAGCACCGTTTCTTGTCTGTGCCACTTCTGGTACAACTGTGTTGGGAGCTTTTGACCCTCTGGATGAAATAGCAGATATCTGTGAGAGGCACAGCCTCTGGCTTCATGTGGATGTAAGTTCATTTATGTGTACATACCTGTTTAACCTTTAGTCTGTCTGTAGCCTTGGTATGAAATTTTTTATATTCTCAAACTATACGTGGGGTCCCCAACACTTATTTGTATGTATTTCAAACAGGGGGAAATAAGTATTCCATTTTCTGTAAATTATAAAGGAGAAGATTCCAAGACGTCATGTGAAGTTTTAGTTTTCTGGATTCTATTTCACTTTCTCCACTCCCGTGAACCATCTTTGGTCCTCGAATCTGTCATTGAAGCAGGCTGGTGTAAGGGACACATTTTGGATTAAGGAGCCCAGAGACTTTGATTTGAGATTCTCATCTGCCTCTTCATTGTGATCTCAGCCTTTTGGATTTCAATTTCTTCATTTGTAAAGGGTTGGGGGAGGGGGGCGGTGGTGAATGTGGGCTGTAAAGTATATTCTAGCTCTAAAATTATGATTTCAAACAGCTGGAAAATGCAAAAAGCTATGTTACATAATTGGATGCTATAAGGAATGCAAGTTTTCTCTGAATATCATATTATTTCAGGGGGGTTGGGATAATATACTCATTTTCTAACAAAGGATTGGCTTTTGTCTTAACTCTTGTAAGTCCTGCGGTTATTCAAAATACATCTATCCTTAAATCAAAGATAACTTTAAAAATTCTACTTATCCAGGGTTAGAATACTGAATTCAGCCAACTACAAACATTTGTTGAGCTTAATTTTCTTTAAAATTAAAAATTTTGTGAAACTAGGAGTTAGTTTGATTCTAACCAAAGAGACAGTTGCACATGGTGTTTTGGGAGTTTTCCTCTGGTAAGTGACAGTTTCAGATCCTCCTTAGCAGAAGAAATATTTTTTGACTTGTTGAACGAAAGGAAACAGTATTTGGAGGATTTACCCACATGTAATTTTGTAGTTTAGATGATTTTATGCTAAGTATATTTCAGTCAAATCGTATCACATAGTACAGTGTGATGAGATTCAAAGTTTACATTAATTGTATACTAACTTTCAGTCAAAGCAACGGTAGTATAAAGCTCACTGGAGTTCTGCCTCTTAATATGCCAATGGCAATCCTTCAGATTATGTGACTTAACGTGATTTTAGCGTTTGTATCTGTTCATATTTCAACTTATTTCATTCATTTTTATAGACTTAGAAGCATAACAATACACTATATCCTAAAAGATAATATGAAATGAGCATTTTTGTAACTGGAAATAAGGGGAAAATCAAACACATCAGCAGTTAAATATTTTACTCACAAAAAATCAAAGATGGATTAGTTTACGTAGTTTGTATAAAGTGTAGTAAATAGTTTATGTAAAACAGTAACTACAGCAGCTTCTAAATTGGGAATGACATTAAGAGATTTATGGGGCTTAGAGAAAGTTGTGATTTCTAAGTATGAATGAAAAGATCATTCGGTTTTCTAAAAATTCAAGGTTGAGTCTTTGAAGAAAACATCTTTATAAGGGAATATGTAACCACAGCAAATTATCCTATTTGTGCATAGCATGCCTCTGGCAAATGCCTGTAGTATTAAATTTGACACCAGTCTACCTGGCTTATTAAGACAGCGTTTAGCCATCCTTTGTTATTGCGGGTGCCAAATCAATAAAATGTTACAGGAACATGTTGCTTATCTTGAAGAAACTTCGTAGGTCATAGGTACTTTATTTTAAAAAGAAAATATTAAATTGCAATAATCGCTTTGACCTGTTGGAAGTCTTCTAAAGGGTATTTTACAGCTCTAAAATATTAAAAGCTATTTACTTTATCTCTTTTTAAAAATGAAATGACATTTACTTGTTCTTCTGGGTTTTCAATAAAACCATGCTGCCCTGCATTCATACCATATTTTATCAATTCTAAGATGCACTTATTTAAGAAAAATTTTAACATCTCTGAAACTCATTTTGATGTCAAGTTTTTGTTAGTACACACAAAAAATGGGGGTGCTTACATTTGATAGTGTCTTCAATTTGGTTAATTATAATGCATTCTTAATCTAAGTAAGAAAAACTAATTTTATTAGACTCTCACCTCCAGTACTGTTTTTCCTTTGTGAGGACAATTGTTACGCCAGCTTCTGTCCGAGAGCAGAATGTCGGAATGGTCTAGCTCTTCTTTAAATCAGGTTGTAGCTGCTGGAAAGCCTCTCATTCCCAACAAAGCTTCCTCTTCTCTCACCCATTCTTCATTCCATGTCCCATAGAAAGCAGCAAACATTTAAAATCCTGGGCTTTAGAGGCTGCCAAATCTCAATTCCATTCCTCCCTTCAACTCCCTTTCAGGATTGGTCCTACTAATTTATTAACCAATTAAAGACAAAAATACGTAAAATGGTATACTGTGGTGCCTCACATATAGTAATAGCTTAATAAATGACAATTTTTATTGAGATGGAAAGCCAAGCTCCATCATTTAGGTGATTGGTTTGATAATTTCACAAGTTCTGGAGTGGGAATTACAGTGAAGCAAATTGAAGTAGGGCATTTATATTGGGTTTTTTTGGAGGAATAAATTTATGGATGAACTATTTCTAACCCTGCCAAAGTACTTCATAAAGTGGTGAACTAATGCCTTGAAAGAGTTCCTGTGATTTCAAAACTTAAATCCAGTTCACTAGAATTGGGAGATTATTTACCTTTCTGGAGAAGGAGTGTAGGCAGAGGCTTGCTCGGGGGACATGAAGGAGTAGAAGTATAGGATTTGGGGCAGATGGAAAGGGTGAGCAAGTGAACGGGTGGGTCTGTGGACTAATCCTTCCTGTAGTTGTCACCGATACATTCTCAGAGGTTGGGGGATAAAAAGTGAGAAAAGTAGGCAATTTCGGATTTAAGGTATGTAATAAAAGCCAAGAAAAATGTGGTCTGTAACCCCTCTTAATATTTGCAAGGATCAAGTTCTCAAAACCCAGATTTGGAGATCCTCAGCTGTAGGCTGGGATAAAATTTTCCTAGATGCTGAAGGCATTTGCCTTTGCAGCTCAGCCTCAGTGGTACATGGTCCATTGTGAATCCAAGTAAGGGAGGAAATGCAGCAGGAAGGGAACCTGACTGACAACACCCAGTTACTAACCCTTTACCTGGGAATCTTTGGGATTTGAACACATGACACCATTGAAACACATCACAGCTCAAAAACCTCTGGGTATTCCATGGAGTTGTCGGAGACTCTAATCCATGGGATCAAGGCTGGTGCTAATATGAGGCCAGTGGGGTTCACAAGGCTCAAACTTTTAAGCAGCATTCTTACGGCCTGCAAGACTCCGGCTCTGAGACAGAGTTCCTCCTCGAATTATGTACCCTACTGACTCATTCACTTTACCCTAGACTCAGCTGTCAATGAAAGTTTTTTTTAAGTGGGATTTAAGGCCACAAAAGTTACTTGTACTGTAGTTTCTCATTATTAGCTACCAATGGGACCAGCTTTTATAATACTCAGGGGATCATGGAGTTACTTCATTTTATCTTCCGTATCTATGGTGCACACACTCTTGCCACATCTTTCTACATGATATTAAGGTCTACCTATGCCTTTAAATTCCATAGTCAAAAAGAATTTGCTACATCCTAAGCGACTCCTGAACTCACCTATTGCCTAAACGCATCTCTGCCATCCTCATTCTATGTGCTATACTCTTCAGTTTGGTCAAATTATCACCTTAAGTCATGATGTTATCACAAGAGAATGGGCTTTGAATCCCATATCTGATTTTGTCACCAGTGAGACCTTGGACAATTTACCTGAACACCTCTGAGATTTACTTATAAAAAGTGGAAGTGATCATAACTCCATTCCTAATGGAACGCTTTAAGATTTAAAAATAAGCTTGGAAAGTATTCAGTACAGCTCAAGCTGGTCCCCTCAAATCTCCTCACTACAGTCTTCCTTTATCATCCTACAAATTAAAATTTATGTCTGCTCCATTTTCAAGAAGCATGCTGACTTTTCTTACATCAATTCTTCTCCCTTTGCTCCAGACCTGTTGACTATGGGATTTCATCTGAGCTCCCCCCGTCTCCTTTGCTCACAAAATTTATTCTTCCAGTGAATAACTTATGTCCCAAGCTTGCCCTCTCTAGTTGTCCCAGTTTCATTTGCAGATATTTCTAAAAGCCATTTGACTAAATTGATCTAATTTTTCATAAACAGATATTTCCACCTAGCCCATCCTATTTGGCCTTCTATCTATCCACCTTGTCAATAACATGCCTTGTTCATTATGTAGAATGCTAGTGCTTAGCCCATGTCTTATCATACTCTGATGGCAAAATGTTAGCATTGTGAAGCTGCTATGTTAGAGTCTAAGCTTCAAGAGGGCATGGACTTTGAAACTCATCCACACATAGCTTAGTTGGTTAATATACCAATTTATGATGTGCAAATTTATAATTCTACAGGTCAGTGGGGGCCCATCTATTGTGAAGTTCTGATTGCCCAAGTAGAGTCAGTGATCAAAATTTCCTGGGGTAAGAATTTGTTAACGTGACATAAAATATGAAATAATGCAGATCGAGGTCATCACTGAAGGTTTTCTACAACGACCCAATGGTAAACAACATTGAAATAACATTGCTTTGATTCTGTAAATATCTCAACAGGCTTCTTGGGGTGGCTCAGCTTTGATGTCCAGGAAGCACCGCAAGCTTCTGCATGGCATCCACAGGTAAGTGTAGTTTCCCATTGTACAGCCAACTTTTATCAGGCAAAGGGATCTCTTTGGACTAAGTGATATTTTGAAAATAGGAAAAAAGTAATTGTTTTGCTTAAATAAACTAGTAAAACCCCTTCAAATTCCTTAAAACCACTCAGATAAGGAATTCTGTAAAACAGTTAACTGTATGAGTACTGAATGTAGATGCTGATGATGATAGTATTCTAGTCCCTGAAGAAACTGAATCCTCTCCCTATTCTGCCCCTTTGTTTAAACAATAGGGCTGATTCTGTGGCCTGGAACCCACACAAGATGTTGATGGCTGGGATCCAGTGCTGTGCTCTCCTTGTGAAAGACAATTCTGTAAGTTTCCCTCTTGTGGTCTTTGGGCATCTAGGGGTTAAGTCACTGCCTTTGCCAAGGGCTTCATATTTGCTTATCTCTGGGTGACTTGGGCTAGGTGTAAATTGAAGGTCTTTGGGAAACGCTGATGGTCTCTGAAGGAAAGATAAATTAGCTTAGATAAAAGATTTAGTGTTTCTGCTCAGGTAATTTTGTGGATTTGATTTAGGTATGATATAATCTCAGTTACAGCAAAATGGTCTCTCACCCTCATTTGGATATTTTAAAACTGAGCTTTAAACATTGCCAAATTTTTTTTTCTCCTTAAGTCTGGGATTTAAGTTATCTGGAAACTTCTGCTCACTGAGAAAGTGTAACAGATGTGTGTCATACATTAAATTGAATACTTAATATGCTTAGCAAGGGCTTAACAGTCCATTTATATGGGAAGACGTTTGTTCAGGGCTGATCATCGAAAACTGATTTATTAGGGGATTGCTAGTCCCAAGTGGCTGGTACTTAAGCCTCTTTAGGAATGCTTGGGAGAGTTGGAAAGTTGTCTGGATTACTGTGAGGCAAGTAGGAAAAAAGTTGAGGCTCCTCTTGGCCAGAGGTATAAACTGTTTTCCATGGGTTAAATAAGGATCCTTGTGGGAAGTGGCCCAGGCTGGGAAGTGCTACTTCATTCTTAGAAATGCCTCTTCAAGATCCGTGTTCAGCATGTGGGTGATCTTTCTCAGCCATCTGTTTACATTTTTTTCGTAGGGAACTCCCTTTGCCAATGCTAAAGTCATTTTCTGTTTTTAAGGAATTTTATTTCAAATGAAAACTATTTTTAATCTGGAAAGCTAGTCTTGCATGTGTAGCTATTTACAACTTTTTAAATTGTGATATATGTGAAGGCCTTGCGTGTTCTGACATGATCAAACAGAATGTCCATCAGAAACTAGAAACAGATTTTGCTTCTATAGAAATAGACACTACCAGGAATATGAATCAGTTCCTTAATGTTTCATTAGGTTGGATATAGTTGAATGCATTCCATACCATTTAAAGTTTTAAAATTATGGTGTGACTATTTGTAACTGAAAGGTAGTTTAAGATTACTGTATTGATTGTGAACCAAAGAACCTAATCAACATGCCCGTAGGCACATATTTAGGATGGAACAGAGATAGGAATAAACCCAAGTTTTCTTTTGGTCTAGGTATAAGAACAAAAATGTATCAAGCATCCATTATGAGTATTTTACGTTTGCTTTCTACCTAGGTCAGCCAATCTGAATGACAAACTTATTTGTTGGTGTGATACCAAGTGAAAAACTTAGACCAACAATTTCATGACTACTTTCAAATAACTTTCTAGCTTTTATACACTTTTCTTATTAAATGACATTTGAGCGATTTAGCCAACAATTGAATTACATTTATGTACTTGAGGTAATTTAAATTTTTCTGGATCATATAACTTCTGAACAGTTTTTTTTTTTTTAAAGAATTTATTCCTGGATCTTAGTGACAGTAATACCCATGCCTATTTTCATGGCATGAATTAAGAGGTTAGGAGAATTCTATTCACTGCGCAAAGAACTGAGGACTTTCAAAAAATTGCCTTTAAAAAAAAAAATGAAAAGACTGTTTTCAATTTAAATGGAATGGAAAACTGAACCATGAGATATGAGATATGGCAATCAGTTTAGGTTTTGTGTTGGCAGTTTTCTAGCTCTTTTGTACTTGGATTTCTGCCTGTTATTCTCTTGCCTGCCGTTGATTCATTCCATTGGTCAGCACAACTGATCTAGTAGGCCGGACACCGCTGCTTGCAGGCTTACAGCGTCAAATCAACACAGACATTCCTCAAACAGTTTACAATCTCACAGGGAAGACAATGAACAAAATGCACATATTAAATTTAACTGCCATTTTGATAAGTGCACCAGTGAATGTCAGACTATTGATTGTAAAAATCACCAGGCATTCCAACCTTCTCTTCTTGTCCATCTCCTAATATTCAGCTAAGTCGCCTCCCCTGCAATTATGACAGATATGACCCATGTGATATAAGGCAATGGGGTGAGGGCCTGGAGAAGAATTTTACAGAAGAGAGCAGTCTTCTCGCGTTTTTCTACCTTAAATGCAATTGTGTCAGACATGGTATATGGGTTACCATAAGGCAATTACCCTAAATTTAAAAAATTAACATGCACAGGATGACAGAAAATGGAAAGTCTTGGTTTTGAATAATTTTGAAATATTGCACCAGCCCAAAACGTGACTCCTTTCAGACCTTCTATATCAAGTGGTTAAAATTAAATGTTCTTACTGTGGAAAACATCTCCATTGGGTAATCTGTTGGTTGCAGCCAAATGCACGTGTCTGATACAGAAAAGAGTATGGTACTTCGGTAATACATAGCAGGAAGACCTATGATATTCCAGGTGGAAGGAACAGCAGGTAAAAATTACATGAAGATCACTGGAGGAGGAGAGTTGAGAGTGAAGTATCTTTTAGTGTTGCTCGTACTAAATTTGAAGTTCTAATGTGATATTCGAGTGAGGAGATTACATATGAGGTTGACATATAGACCCAAATCTAAGAAAAGAAGTTTGGATTGGTAAAGTCTATTACAGAAATTGTTGACACTGAGATGATATCTGAGGGTCATAGGAATGGGTTAGACCTTGGAAGAATCTTTGGAAGGAGAAACAAAGGCAGCCTAGAACTTACCTTTAGCATTTAGAGATTGGATAGAAGAGGGATACCCCAAGAAGGCTGAGTCAGAATGGCCAGGGAGATGGTGGGAAGACCAGAAAGAGTGATGCTAACCAAACAGAGTAACATGTAGGAGAGAAAAAGTCAGCTCTCTTCCTTACCCATTGCAAGGTTCATGGCTGACTTCCCTATAACAAAAGTCGCTGACAAAAGAAAAGCCTAACAAACTTGTTTAACCAAAATTTTATGTGAAACAAGGACCTTCAGAGATGAAGATCCAAAGGCCCAGGGAAAACGATTTTTCTGGACAATCCTGCAAAAGTATGGTCATAAGCTGGCAGGGGGGACCTTGGAGGGCCTGTTTGTCCAGTCGTCTTGGCCTGCCCAGCATAGGCAGGACCCCTTTGGAGTGAGGGTCTTAACAGCCTTTTAGGGGAGGTAGGTCAAGTAATTTATGGCCATGTTTCATGGAAGAGAGGCGAGAGGAGGTCAGAGTGACCTCCAAGGCGCCATATTTTGGGTAACTGGTATGAGCCACACAAAATGTGAGGCAAGTGAATGATTTTCATCCTTCAATCCTTCATGTGACAGCTTGTCACCTTGTTTGAGTCCCCAGACTTACCAAGATAAATGGGCACCTCAATATTGCTTATCAGACTCTTCCTCTCAAGAGCTTATATTGTCATGATTTGCATAAGTGTGTATAACTACTATTTGTAATTATGATTCCTCATGTAATATTCTCTCCCACTAGAATGTAAGCTGCATGAGGAGAAAGACTATTTCATCATATTCAGCAGTGGGTCATCAGTGCCTAGCAAGTATTCACTGAAAAGGGGAAGAAAACCCTAGTATTTAAAAACTGAGTGGTTGATTAAATACATTAATCATCCTCAGAAATATCTGCCTTCAGCAGTAACTAAGAATTTGAATTTTTCCCTCACTCCAAATTATTCCGTTTGAAAACTCTAAGATACAATGATTAAAATTATAGTTGATGAGCTCTATTGCCGAGGTCCTAACAGAGCTTGTGTTAGGGCGATCGCTGATGAATAGTGATTTTAATTGGTACTTCTGTTGACGTAAGAGGATAACTCTAGGTTAAAAGAAAGTAAATTACTAAGTAAATATACTGCTGTTCAGGGAAAAACTAATTCTCTAATTTGTACGTACAGAGTGCCGACATTCACAGTGCTGTTTTCCTGATGACTGGCTGGTAGTTTTTGCAGTTTTGACTTGCTGTGTTAGCAAACAGGACTGCTTCAGAAACAAGCAGAGCTGTCGCTCTCAAAGTTGCACTATCACTAATCCTCTTTGAATCACAGGGATAAAAAGAAAATTAGGAATTTTTAAAATATCCGATTATAAATAGGTTGACTTCAGATGTAAATGCAGGATTTGCATGACTGTTTTAGATCAAAGACAGTTTTGATGCTTTGATCTAAAATAAAAGGCAATATATTCTAAGAATCAGTTGAATAGATGGAGAAAAACCTCAATATCAGCTTTGATTTTTTAGAGTTTACGAGACAGATTTTTTAGTTTATAAAACTCAACAGGTATGAAAACAAAACATAATCAGTTGGCTTTTTAAATGATTCCTATTTCTACCTACCGCTTTCATTCAATTTTAACTCACAATGCCTTTCTTTTGACTCAATCTAGCTGCTACAGAAAACTCAATGAATTTTTTCCATGTTTTTTTTCCAGAAGACTATGTTGACAGTATGGATTTTTAAAAATTGTCCATTTTTAGTATTTCAGAAATAATTCGTTATCATAAATGAGTCTGGAAATTCAGATCAAAAGAAAGTTGAAGTAAAAGAAATACTAGTACCTGAAGATGTCCTTTATGGAGTTCCCAATGTATACATACATTTAGATGTGCATGTATGCATCATGCAGTATCTATAAAATCTGCAGTATGTTTTGCTTTTAGCATGCATTTTCTACGTAACAAAATTATGAAAATTGTTTCATGTTAATATGGATGCTATTACAATTTTACTAACTACATAAAATCCTATCCTTGATATAATTAGCTTGGCCACCTCTTACTGCTGACCAGATGATTTTAATTTTTGTCTGTTACAAATTTTGTTGCCATTTTTGAAGCTAAATCGTTTAGCACATCCTTTAGTCTTCCTTTCGCATAAATCCCTAGAAGTGAAAGAATAGCTAGCTTTCATAATGCTTTAATACAAGTTTCCCAGTCTTCAAAACATTTACGTTGAGAATATGTATGTGCGTCTGTGCGTCCATGAGTGTGTTCTAACCTTCGACATCAGATAGTTTTCTCAATTTGATAGTCAAGACATTTGTACACTTACACAGATGCAAACATCTTCCTTCTAATTTTATGTACTGACATTTTATACCTCCTTCTCAGGGATCTTTGGCTCAGTGTATTGACATGCGATTTTAGGTTTCAAATGTGAGGCCTTGGAGATAAGCTTGCAATGCTTTTCCTTTCCTTTATCTTCATTCTAGAGGCGGCTCAGAATGTAGACCCTCCCTGCTACTTTTAATTTTGGAGAAGCAATAGCAGAAAAGAGTAGGAGAGAGTCAGTCATTCAACATAGTTATTGAGAACGTGCTTGAAGTCACATACTGTAATGTAAAAAAAAAAAAAAAAAACCAATGCCATTTCCCAGTGTGGTCACCAGGAAGAGACAATTTTTGCTGGAAAACATACCTGAGAGGCAGGTTACTTAGCCCCATTTTCATTTCTGTTCTGAATAACTGACATTACAAATAATTATTACATGCCAGTTAAAAAACATGCAAGTAAAGAAATAAGGAAAGAAGATACGTTTTTCTCTAAATCAGAGAAACTAGAACAAACTATCTGCTTTTCTGGGAATTTCTTTCCTAGGTCTTTTCTTCAGAGTTCCTGTGGAAATGCCATTAGATGGTTTGAAAATACTGAGCAATCTGATCATTGAATTTTTTCTCTCCTGCCAGAGAACACACACTTTTTCTGTACAGGTACATTATAAATTTCTTTAGAATGACAGCCTACTAGCTAATGTAGCAGAAAAAGGGGAAGGTAGGTGTTTAAAACTGATTAGAAAAGAGAAGCATTAGACTTGTAGGAGAGATCAATCTCTTGTGCTCATGCTGCCGAAATCATTCTGTCTTGGCTGTTATTGCTTGAGCTCAGAAAATCCTTTCCAGACCTTTCAGCAAGGTTGAGCATTACATCAAATTGAGAGAGAACTAATTAAATTCATGATTGGTAAAGTCTTTTTAATTCCTATGATTTAAAAATTATAACAGGTAATTTTCTTTCCATGAAGCCTTTGGAAATTTCATGCATATGCCATATATGTAGGTGCATCACATTAAAAAACATGATTTTCAGTAACCAAACACCTGTCATTTTTGCTTTCTCTAGAAGGTAAAGGAATAATGTTAGATCCTCACGTGTCCAAACTCCATTCTCTTTCTCCACCAAACCAGTAAGATTGGGTTTCAGAATTTGTTAGTCTTACCATTGCCATTAGTTTTAACAAGGGAATTTGCATTTTGCTTTAGACCCATGCCCCATATAGCTCAGTATATTGCTTCCATTGGCCCCAAGAGACGTATTATGTAACTGATTGTACTACCTGACATCAATCATCAGTCACCACCTAGTCATAAATGTGCACTGGTCCTAATGCAGGGCTTGCACTGGGCACCACAGTTCTTAGAATCATCTATGTAGTACACTGGGAACTACCCGAGGACTGAATGGGTCTCACTTGCCACTGTCATTCCACTACTCAGTATAAACCCAGGCCTCAGTTAATTTTCAATAAAAATGTTTCCTGAAGTGACCAAATCTATTTCCAATACCAACAAATGGCAATGTTAAGTTTTTTGCCCACAATGTGAAGTAATATGTCCTTTATCATGTATCCTGATCTTTCAAGTCTCAAAGCATGCATGTCCCTTTCTTGCCAATACATAGGAATTTTTTGAAGGGGTATGGAAATGGTTTTATCCATATGGCTTGATATAGCTATTACCTCCTCTCATCCCATCTCATGTTGTCACTTAAAATATCTTGACTCTGGGGCCGGGTGCCATGGCTCATGCCTGTAATCCCAACACTTTAGGAGGCTGAGGTGGGTGGATCACAAGGTCAGGTGTTTGAGACCAGCCTGACCAACCTGGTGAAATCCTGTCTCTACTAAAATTACAAAAATTAGCCGGGCGTCTTGGTGTGCACCTGTAATCCCAGCTACTTGAGGGGCTGAGGCAGAAGAATCACATGAACCCAGGAGGCAGAGGTCGCAGTGAGCCGAGATCGTGCCGCTGCACTCCAGCCTGAGGGACAGAGAGACTCTGTCTCCAAAAAAAAAAAAAAAAAAAAAAAAAAAGGGTTGAAATTGGGTTTTGCCAAAAAAAACCCAAT